>VYZU01088776.1:0-35674 GCA_013401355.1 Ceyx cyanopectus | reverse complement strand
TAACAGTGAAACAAATTATTCTCATCATCTTACTCTAATTCTGGGGATTCTTTAGCATTGCAAATATCCAGAGATTATGCATTAGTAAAGATGGGGACATGACTACTTGTTCATCCGACTCTGGGTGACAAAATACAACTGGGAAACAGGCTAAAAGGAACTGTGAGCCACAGTCTTATGTGAGGAATGTGGTCTAATTTTATTTTTTCTTTATTTTTTCTTTTTATTTTTTGGCTGTGCACATCTTCATAAATTCTACATACAGTGCAATTTTTTTTTTTTTTTGCAATCCTGGATGCTATAGCTCATGATCAACTAGGGCTTGGGTTTTCTTTTCCACTTTTGTGGAGAATCTCCATTATTAGATGTTGACACCAACTGATTATCCCACTTTATAGCATCTTCTAAGAATACATAGCCAATTAAACCCCTCTGCCTTTCTAAGGGTGAACAAGCCATATAGACTTCTAATAGTCTCACCACAGCGTGTTGTTCCTTTGTTACTAGGCAGCAATTAACAAGTTTTTAATGGATCAAAAGCTCCCAGAGACAAGCACTGCATGATAATAGGAAGGTGTCTACTCCTTTTTTTTTCTTCTGAACATGGCAAGATATTGTGTAGCCTTTCCTCCCTCCCTTCCCTGCCTCCCCAGCTTGAACAGCCCTGTTGAAGGTTCTCAGTGTGAGATTTTTATTCCTTCACTATCTACTGCAGTGCATCTTAAAATAATGATATTTACCCACGTTCAATTATTGAAGGGTTCTAAACCATAAATCTGAACTGCAGTCCTGTTAAGAAGTGAGATGTGTTTAAATGTCAGTAAAGGGGATAAATTATCTTTTCTTACCAAGATGATTTCTCTGGTGCCATTAAATTCTGCACTGTCAGGTTTTGCTGATGGAGTAATTATTTTTTAAAGCAATTCTTTCCGTTTTTAATGTCGTGTTTATGCTAATTAAAACACAGCAAGAAAAAGGGAGGCCAAGAAGAAGCTTGTCATCTTTCCAAAATAATCTATATGATTATTTTTTAAAATAAATCTCAGTTGAGAAATAATTGCCACTGTACATGAGATTAATAATAATGGAAGTAATTTGCTACTGTTTTTTATTAGGAGAGTTGTTTGTTCAGCTGAGCTATTTAAATATCTAAAAAGGCGCCTGATGAAATTCTGGCTATTTTTAAAGCAAATGAGATCTTCTTAGGTATGTTATGAAATGCAAAGCACATCTTTTTCCTCAGTGAACTTCAACCTGTCTGGGCTCAATTTTGTGTTTTGGTGCATGCTGCATATTTTTGGATCAGAAGGAAGTGGAACTGTTGCATCAGCACTACCGTCTCTCAAATGCCCCTCTGCGTGGGGAGAGGAGAGGCTGGGCTGGTGGCTGATAGAAAAGCTGATACAGGGGTCATTTCTCCAATGGAGGAGCACTGGGGTAGATCATCAAACTTCTCTTTATAATCCATGAAAGAGAACACTGTTATCTCAATCTACATCCCACTGAGGGGCTAGACTGTGTCTGCCTTGGTTTCAGGATGTAGAAGAAAGATAAGACCTTGTCAGTCTGGACATATTTATGGTCATTTCCAGTGAAAAGTAATGCTTCTGTCTAGGGAAGTGTTTTAATTTGTAAGGATAAGATGCTGCAGGAGATGCAGGTGGGTGTTTGTAGTATAGCCCATAATATGTGTCCTCAGAGAAGTCTGTGAAAGACCTACACTAAAACTGGAAATTACATCAAATGTAAATCATTTCAGGCTGTGCTCTGAACTTAGATTGTGTTGGGAAATCCGCAAAGAGAATCTGTCCTGAGTTTTGAGATTTCATAACTTGAAATGAGCATGCCCTGAATTTATGCATCCCTGCTCACATCTGGTTCTGAAAAGGTGCTGCTTTGGTTATTTCTGGTTTATTTCTCAAGGCATCCTGTAGGGAGCTGGTGCAGTTCCTCAGTGCTGGTACAGCAGTGGGTTCTTACCCCCATATTTAAATATTTTAAGCTAGAAAAATAGTAATTGATTACAAAAATATGTCAGAAACCATGACCTGCAAAATTTGGCAAAATTTAGATTTACTATGGATGCTTGTGACTTGAAACTCATTTCTTAAAGTTCATTAAAAACTTAATGGGTGAGAAGGTATCTGTCAATGCAATTAGTTCAGGGTGGGTGCTTTTGGAAAATAATGTCCTCTGAGCTGGACTCTTACCTTCATAAGCAAATGCTTGATCAGTGTGTAGCCAAAAAAAAGTCTTGCACTTGAATGATGTCACTTTGGAGTAATTTTTGAAATGCTTTAGCAGTCATATAGCTGCAGGAAAAGAAAATGTTAGTACAGTAAGATAGTAGAATAAACCATACAGTATAATTATACCTTTTAAAAATAACTGATGATGCATCTTCACTGGAAACTCAAGCTATATTATCTCCAGAATAGTACAGTACTACAGAATGAGAGAGGATCTTGAGATGTGAATTTTAAATGGAAATTTGCTTCTTGTATTTTGCCTTAGTGATGGAAAAGTCAGTTTTAAGCAGGAGATGTATCAGAGGATGTCTGTAGAAATATAAATGATGATGGTGCGCTTCTACCTGTCCTTGCTTATAAGGTATTAAGAGGGAGTCAATTATACCAGAGGACAACAAATTGAAATTGAGAGGAACTGGCTGCACCATTAACCAGTGTGATTCTCCAGGACTGCTTATGCAAGTCTAGAGGAACTCTGAAGAGAGATGACCTTTTACATAAGTGGTCAGATTGATTTGGCAGCATCAGTCCCTAGTTCTATAGCACTGTGTGTGGTTAATAAAGTACTCAGTGGCAAAATACAGGAGAAAACTCATATATAGACTGGTAATTTTGTGACTCTGCATACCCATGTTTCTCACCCTTAAGTGTAATTTAGTAATCCCTGCAGTAATTCAGTCTTGTTCCAGCACTGTTTTGCAGCATGAAGTGCAGTATAACTTTAGATCATCATGAAGATAGGGCAGCGAGAACCTGTGATCGGGCTGACCTCCTCCTAAAGCTTGTGTAGAATGAATGGAAGTCAAGCAAGCTGACCTGTGATAAAACATGTTCTGCAGATTAAAACATTTCCTTGAGCATCCTCTGTCATGTGTTTTCCCTAGTCTTCTGTGCAAGGAGAAATGAATTGGGTCCCATAATCACCAAAACCAACAGACTTCTGCTCCTGGGCAGTGTACTGGCCACTGAGCGCATGCAGGTTGGAGGTGTGAGCCCATGTGTGGCTTGTGTCAGATGTTTTCTTTTCAGGGACAATATCTGAGGTAATTTCAATAACTTGTTACACCTGTGCATTTCTAACAAAGTTGTTAAATCATTTCCAACTGTCCAAATCTCCCTGTGTACAAAGGGATATACAAAATCATGGTAATGCCATTTCTGAGAGGAACAATCTGCTGTCACATTCCCCTCCACGTTCTCAAAGAACAAGCGTACAATTGCAAATCCATTGAACTGCACTCCATTATCTCTTATTAATGGGAAATTGTCCATAAATTGCTGAGGCGTGACTGGTTTCTTTTCCCCAACACAGCTGCAGTTTCTTTATCCTGTGGTATCCCAGCTTCTCAAAAATAAAAAGTGGTGTGTGCAGAAAGGAGGCATGGGAGGAGGGGGGGCTGGAAAACAGTCACAGCAGCATCTTCCAGCAGCCGCTGGAAAGAGGAGTTTCTTCCCTGCTGCTGAGCTGGCCCAGCATGGCACCATGACTGAGACTGTTTTCCTAGCAAAGGGGTGGAAAAGGGATATGAGCAACTAGCAGGGAGATATCAGAAAACATTTTGATAGGTTTTTAGAAGGACTCCATGCTCCTTGGTATAGAACAGAAATCTGCCACAAACATTACAGAAGGAGATACTGAAAACTGAGAATATCTAAATCTGTCTCAGGGCTGTTATATATAGATGGGTCAGTGGTGCTTGAAGGGGTAGGATGGTGAAAGGTATGGTGAAATGGTGAAAGTAGAAGGGAGCCTGGGCTTTAAATTGGGACTGTGGCACTGAGTTGCGTTGCATTAAGGTCTTGCCAGGATCAACTGTGCAATCCCAGTTCCTTCTTTTCATTTTAGGGCCCTGTAAGTTATCTGCCCAGGCTTTGCCCAGAAAAGACCAGTGGGTATCATCAACACTAAGCAGGGAGAAAAGACAGCCCTCAAAAGTAATGTATAAGAGACCTCAGGTCTTGACCAAGCTTGATAGGGAATGACTTCTCTCAAAAAGAAAAAAAGAAAAATTCTGTGCCATTGAAGAGTACATCAGTATGGCAGATCATCATTTCCATAATTGCATCATGAATTATGAGCAGGATATGAGGAGGAGTATTACCTTCAGGTTCCCAAGAAGGCTTTTCACTACAATAAATTCTACAGAACACAAGGTACCATAAGCACAAGGCTGCTCACCTGCTAATCACTGTGTTCTGGATTTCTCGCCTGAAGTTGGCAATGTAAAACATACTGGAAAAAATGTATTTTAAAAAATGTATTTTAAATGGCAACCACCACTTTGTCTACACTGAGCACCAGGTCTTCTTTTGGTCAGAAATGCCCAATGCAATTTGTAACCTAGCAAAATAGATCCAGTCATCTGAAGTATGACAGAAATTATTAGTCTTTTATGATGATGTTCAATGACAGTGAAAGGATTGTAGAATTTGTTGGAGGAAAATATGGCATTGGAGAAAAGTGGCTTTTAGTCCTTTGATACATAAGGGTTTATAATGCGCAAGTTTTTAATAGAGGCTTTTCCCCAAAGGGTATGTTAATTCCATTACATCCTATTACTTTCCATAAATTTAATATAAAAAGTCCTGTATTTGGAATGACATGAAGAGATGGATTTTTATAAATCAGCTTCTTGGTTGATTTATGTCAACATTACATCAGCTGAAAGTTTGGCTTTTAAGAGATACTTAGTGAATTATTTATTTATTTTCCCATTGTCTGTTTTCTTTCATATTACATATGGACTATCCCTGGGCTCTGAGTCTGGCTAGAGACTGATTATGGGGACATATTAAATAATATAGTTCCTGCAATTCTAGTATTCAGGGCTTGTGCTGAGCCCAGCTTTTCAAAGCCAATTGTCACTTCCATCTTGCAGTTTGTGACATATTAAAGAAAGCTACTTCTCTGTGCAGCAATTTTGTCATTATTCGAGATAGAAAGAAAATGGGAAATCCATTACAAGACAGACTTTGTTATGACACAGGAGAAGAATCCCCTGGGAATTTAGATTAAATTGTCTTTGAAAATAAAATAAAAATGCCACCATGCTTGACAACATTAGATGTATTATATATTTATATCAGAAGCGCTAGATATTCTCCTTGTCAAAGCTTCTTTAGATGCTGAGATATATGAGACAAAGCAAATAATTCTTTGAGTCATTGAAAGGGAAGTTTATTACTGAGCTGGAATTAAAAGATTTGAATCGCAACAAAAATGGGCAGTTTAGTTGGAGGCTGGCTGCTGGGTTCCTGTGTAAGCGATTTAAATCAGCGTAGCTGAGAAGTTGGGGTGCACAGGCAGGGGTGTGCTGTGAACCTGAGTTTTACAGTGTTTAAGCAAAGGTGGTTTATTCTGCAGCTGCAGTGAATTCAGAGGGCAGCTCAGTTGGCAGATATCGCTCATCTACCAGACAGTGACTCGCTACACCTTGCTAAACAAACTGCTCTTGATTGTGTACCCATATCCTGAAACAGAAAAATGCCTTTTTGGATCATCAAATCCCAGGGACATCGTGTGTATTCAATGCACGCAGCTCTACGAGGAGCTGGGTGTGCTCATCTCTGAGTAGTTTGTGTCATAGGTACTTGATGTATTTTCAGATAACATTACAGGCCTGAGAAATTAAGCTAATGGGAAGACTTGACTTTCTTTGTGCATTATCCTAGATGGTGCATTTCAAAAGCACTGTGATTATCTCCTGTGGTCTAATCCCAGGGACTATGTGTAAATGGGGAATCTGGAGTTGTCATCATGATCGATTTTTTCTGCAGGAAAACTTGCAAAAGAAATGGGGAATGAACTGCAAATGTCATCAGGTTATAAAAGGGAAAGCAAGATAGTCAAAGAGGTGTAGACACCATCTGGAGCAAATGTATCTGCACTGGATATCTGGTGTTTTCCAGGGATGAATGAGCAGAATGTAGAGGATCCATCAGTCGAGCTGATTCTGTCCAGTCATACCCATTACACACAGTAGAAGGGGCTAAAGTTCCTGTCGTGTATGAAAGGAACCTGTTGGGGAGAACTGTGTGTTTCCTGCTTCAGGCAAAGGCAAACCCATTTGTGTGTCTGCTTTCACTCCAGGACCTGGTGATCATTACCACTTGGTGGGTGATGATGGAAGTTGTGGATGTTCCATCAGTGGATGTGCTTAAGGCCAGATTGATGGGGCTTTGAGCAACCTTATCTACTGGTAGGTGTTCCTGCCCATGGCACGAGTGTTGGAACTAGATGATCTTTAAGGTCTGACCTAAACAATTTTATGATTCTATGTTAAGTATTATAAAATAACTGTATGTAACAAACACACAAATAAACACTGGTCAGTAGGAGAAGTATTAACAGCAGATTTTTACTTTAGTTCTATGGGAAATCTTCATGAGATTGTCAGGTTGATTCACTTCAGAGAATTCAGTTGTGAGCCTCAGAAAGCAGAGGAGCAAGAGGTTTTTCTTGCTTTTATGGTATTTCCACTGTCCAGGAACAATAATGCTAGAAAATGAGAGCATGTTATTTTATGATTCCCAGGTGTGTTGATAAAAACCTGAGGGGGAAAACAATACATAAAAACATATAAATGGTAAGCTCCAGAGTCACCTCTGAAGTAGGAGAGGAAGAAAACTGTATGTTCATTGTGGAAACAGGCGTATTGGCCGGAAGGGAAGAGGGAGTTGGAGGAAAGGAAGAGGGAAGGAGGTCTAAGAGAAAGTTGAAGAGAAGGAAGACTGAGAAAAGGTGAAAGAGGTTACTTGTGTAAATCAAAGAAGGGAGGAGACTTAAGGCTTGTTAAAATAAAACACTTCTAACCCTGAAGTTTTCCTTCTGGACATTAAAAAGCTTATGAAAGATTCTAGCTGTGAATTTAGCTTGAAGTTCCTAACTCCAGCACTTCAAGAGAGCATTAAGATTCATTTAAAATCTTTTATTCATTTTTATGCAATAAAACCTATGCAGTACTTTCCTAAATGAGGAGCCATTAAAGGGACAAGGCTATGAGAGAGTAATTTCCCACAAAATATGAAATCCAATAAGGTTTATTACCTACTATTTAGTGAATGACAGAAGCCTATGAAGTATATGAATAAGTTTCCAATCACCACTTCATTTGTCTCCTAGAAGATGTACAGCATGAAGTATATCCAGCTCTTTCTCTCCTCCATAGGTCAAACATAGCAACAGGTTTGTTTATGCGCCATTTAACTTTCTTTTATGACATTATAACTTTGTCTTTTAACTTCCTGCCACTACTGAAATGACAAATTCAAACAATCAACTCTTTCTGTTATCTTGAAAAATAAGATTAAGTGAAATTAATGTCTTCTTTCTTTAGACTGAATTTTGTTCATATACTTTTGGGTCTCTCAAGTAGTGGCAGAGACTAGGAAAATTATGAAACATGGAAAAGTAATAGCAACTTCTGGAAAGGTAGATGACCTGTAGCATTAACATTTTATGTAACATTTAGGTGATGGGGCTTAGTGTTAACAGGCATTCTTTGTTTTGTGCTTAAGAAGGAAAAGGAAGCTATAAAGGCTTCTGGATAGAAGGAGGGAGAGAAGACCACAAATAGTCTACCTCTGAAGCTATTTGGAGTTCACTGATTCTGATTTAAATAAAGAATTCATTAAAAATATCTGGGTTATGATAGTTTTTACTGGAGGAAAGGATTTGAAGTTTTTCATCAGGAAATTACATTTTTGGGGAAATTACATTTGCTATGAAAAATGATAGATATAATTTTCTAATATTTTCCAGTATGTTCCACTCACAAGCTGCAACTCAGTCCTGCTGCCCAGATGTGGGCTGAGAGCCACAGGGCATGGCGACTTCACCGTGAGGTTGTTCTCTGACTAGCTCAGGAGACTGACAAAGAGCAAGCAGATACATAATTCCGCATAATTCCCTTTATTTTATGGAACTCTCCTGATTCCTGGGCTGTTTGTTTTGTTTGGTTGTTGTTTTGTTGGGGTTTTTAAAATATCTTTTATTCCTGGCTGCCTGCTTTGATCACTTGGGGAAAAGCATATGTATGTCTGTATCAATTCACACCTTAGTCTGCTGAGCCAGGAAGATGGGTGGGGAGCCCATTCTCACCTCCAGCCCCTGCAGAGACACTCTGTTCCTGGGAGCTGCTGACAAGCATGAAAGAATGGATTGGTTTGATAGTTGGTTTCTTTTTATTTCTTTATTTGAAATGCTGTTGTCAGACAATGCAATAAGAGGATTTGCATGGTAATATGATGGCTGATGGATTTCTTGCAATAAAATGCAGCAGGCAGGTTTATGAGGTAGTTCATATAGTTCTTATTGGTATTACAGGAGCAGCAAGGAGCCCAGGGGTGTCTCTGCTGTGTGAAACTCTGTACGTTACAAATAGTCATGCTCTGGGTATTTGCTGTCTGTCTGGGTTGGTTTTCTCTCTCTTCTCACTTACTGTGAAGTAAGCACATATAAAGGCAACACATTTGTATGGATGTTATTCATTGCTGTTTGCCCTGTGAAAATTGGGAAAATAAACCTGTATCAAAGATACATGTGAGCAGGCTTCACTCCTGACAGGAAAAACACTCAAAAATGTATGTCATGTCGTGAATTGTCATGAAAAAAGGATCCCATTTTAATAATATAATACAGTATTTTTTTCCCCAAGCACTGATTTTCACACTAATGCAAGTAAGCCACATGTGCAAGCATCCAGCCCTCATCCTGCTTGCCAGTACCACGAAAGGTGTGATAATTTTATCATCTGTGCCACTTGATATTCTTGTGCATTAGCTTTGCTTCTAAAATGGACTCCACACTATTAATGGTGCAAAAAAATTAATGTGATAAGTCAGCTCATAATTTTAAGATAAACAAAAACCCCACAGGTTTAAACATAGTCCTGATTCTCAGCTGTGCTATATCCCTACAACTCCTGTGATTTTGTTTTTAAATTATTTTTTATTTAATTTTGCTAGAAAATGTTTAATTTTCTCTGCAGTCAATAAATCTATTTTGATTTACATCAGCTCTCGGTCTGGCTCTGACAAACATATATTTTGCTACCAAGCAAAGTGTACTTTATTTTGTTTAGAAATGCCATCCCTGTTGCATTAGATGAACAGTGTTTGGTTCTGGGAAGAAGAGGAAGTCTCAGTAAGGAGAGGGAGATGTGGGTTTGAAGCATAATCTGCTGTCTTCACCTCTCCTGCCCCAAAATATGTATCTTTATGTACAAAATTACCAGGAAGGAAAGAATAACAAATGCGGAAAAAACCCCAAACCCACAACAAAAAAAACCCTATGCAAGATTGGATGATCATCCCAGTAGGAAATAAATTCAATTTATGGATGCATTATGCACATGGTGCTACATTTAAGAAAGCAAATTTCAGGGAATTATGAAATTGAGTGGGCCAGGTCCACTGGGAGGAAGCAGTGAAAATGAAAGGGGTTGGAAGAAGGCTGGAGGATGCTAAATGGAGCAGTAATTAAAGCAGACTAGGTCTTAGTTCATTTTGGAAAAATGGAAATGAGAAAAAAATAAAAAAAGAAACCCTGAAGAAGAAGAAGAAAATTGTCAAGAGAGAAGAATGACATCTCACAAGGGAGTACACAAGAGCTGAAAGAAAAAGTGAGTGTGAGGAAAGTTGTCAGGGAAATGGGGGAAGCAATGAAATAGAGCTGGGGTAGCCAGAAAGAAGAAAGAAACAAGGGTAAGCGAAATAAGAAGTTTCAGTATCACTCTCTGAGTGGCCACTGGAGCCACCGGGTTGTGCCTCAGTGCCCTGTGTGGTACAGACCTTCCACATCCATCCACACTGCCTCCAAACATCTGACTTTGTCCTGTGTCTTTACCGACTGAAGGTGATAAAGGAGCTGGGGCCATAAGCGATCTGCTGTTTCACATGGAATATGGAGGGAGAGGAGAGGGTGCTGTCCATAAAGGGGACCAAACCAATATGAAATGAGCATCTAATAGGCAGACAAGGACTTACTTAGAAAAATGAAGCATGGAGGCTGCATGTAGCAGTGTTCCTCCTGAGGTTCTTTTGAAGGGCTTAAATTGGAAAGCCTTGTGAAATATTGTAGTTAAACCAAGTGAACTCTTCATGAGGGATTTCCCAGCAAATTATTGCACTGTTTCTCTTTGGGATGGAGTGTTGTTCTGGACTGGGAAATGAGAGCAGGACAGAAATAGCTTTTAGTCTGCTTTTAAAAAATTAATTTTAAATTTTTTAAATTTAATTTTAAGTGTCTTAACTAGTAAGGTGACTAAATGTTGTAACTCATGTATGTAAGTTATAAAATGGAGATGACTATGACATTCAGAATTAGTATGGACAAAGCTCTTAAATATTCACTGACTTCATGGGTCATTGGTGGGCAGAAAAGGGACATGTGATCTACCAGAGGTCTGTTTATTTTCTTTATTATCTAAAGACATATCTTTAACTGCCACAGGCTTTATCATTCTATATTAATGATACTTGTCAATGTGCACAAGTATCCTGAGCTGCTGGCCACCCTTCCCATGCTCTCTGGCGGGCAGGGAGAGCAAAGTGCCCTTCTGCATCCCCATGGCTGGGACAGATCCCACCTCGACCAAACAGACTGCATAGGGCTTGGGGGGACCACGTTTTAGATAGTCCTGAGCAGCACTTTGGGGTACAGAGGTGCACAACCAGTGCCTCCCATTTCCTGGGACAAAGCTAAGGAGCTTCTGAGGATTTGAGGACACCAGAGGATAGTGTGGAAACCATTGCATTGGCGATAGTGTGCCTTGAAGGCAAACCAGACCAGTAGCCAGGTTATGCTGTGGTCCTGTTTTTGGCATGGCTGAGGACAAGGTTGGGGTGCTCCAACTCACAAGCTCTGATAGAAGAAGCCGGAAAATTAGAGATGTTTCCACCTTCAGCTGTCTGCTCTATTCTCTGTCATATTTGGTTTGCAGTGCCCATACTCAGGACTGAGTGGTCAGGGCTGAGGGCTCAGATTTGCCACTAAATCCACCTGAGGATTTAGCTGCAGCAATTTAAGAGTTTATAGCTCCTACTGCCATGGACTGACAACCTTCTCATCCTTGCTGGTTAAGCTTTCAGGGACTGCAGCTGTGCTTAATCCCAAAGTGCTGGAGATGGCTAAGGCTGCCCTTGCACTTTGGCTACTCTTAGGCAGCTGTGGGTACCACTCTGTGCTGAAATCATTACTTTCTGATGGGATGTTGTCTCTGGGATATAATCAGTGGAAAGCATTGCTTTGTTGAAAGGTGCATAAAATATATATGTACTATATGGATGGATATACACTGAGATAACTGACACTTGTGGGGTCAATGTTTTAGAAGCCCTCAATATTTGTCATCAATTGTGTCACACACTGATAAAATCTTGCAAAAGTATTGAAAGTAAAAATCTACATTGGATTTGAGATTCTGAGTATGCTTCATACCTGACTATGAGCTGCTGTAAACAACATTTGAGTGAAAATAATTTCTTTGGGTAAAGATAAAATAGCTTGGCATGTGTTTATTGTTAAAAAATACTTATATGTAGGAGGATATGAGAAAGTAGTTTCATTTTTTCTTATAAATCAGTCAAAGCCTTAATAAGACAACTGTGTAAGTAATTGTTCTTCCACACATCCAACGGCATCGTGCTTCTTTTGATGTTTACCTCAATTTCTTCTTCACCTTTTATTTGAGCCTGCAATTAACACCTGTAATGAAAAAGGAGATGACATGCTGTTGAGAAATTTTGGCGTTAATTACAATTATTAACAATTAGAGAAAAACAAGCAAGGAAAAGGAGGAAATCATAATTTTGTGTATGTTGTTACAATTAAGGTGGTCTGGAGCATGAAGACTGTGTTTCTAACTTCAACATTAATCATTAAACTTGTCCAAAAGAAGTTAGCAAAATTCCTTCTTATTAGAAACACTGGCATCCCCCATGCTCTGTTCAACAGCATTTAGGTTTGCCAAGGCCTTTGTATAGGGCTGAAATTTATTTCTGACTGAATTACCCTAACTTACAGAAGAACAATAGGGGAAATGAGCTCTGGCAACAAGAGAGAAGGAATGGGAGTGTGACTCAGCAGAGTGAGAATTTGGTGTAGGATGAAAGTCTCATTCAGAGAGCAATAATGCAAAATGGCTCTGGCTTTCTAAGGAGAGCAGTTCATGCACCAAGCTGTGACATGGTGATGCTGAGAATAGCACAGAACAGAGCATATCTCATGTCTGTGCTGCTGTAGGAGCCCTGTGAGTGCTCAGAGCTGTCGCTGCACTCACACCTTGCCTATGCTGCCACCACAAGGGTGTTTGGCACTTACATAGCCCCTTGGATGCCGTCCCAAATCCGGTTTGAATGCAAGTGCTGTCCTCCTGACATCATTGCAGTGCTTCCAGAAGTTTCACCTATATCGCATAAAATTCATTTTGAAGTGTTTTCAAGAATATGGTTGAAAAAGATCCCACGAACAATGCTGGAGAAGAAAGCAGCAGCACTGGTGTGGGTGCACTCAGAACATGGCAACCTCTGCCATGTCCTCCGTGTCCCACGGAGCGCTGTCAGCTGCACAGTGAAATAGCTGTGGCTTTCATGGTGGTATTTGTGTGTGGTTTTTTTGTTCCACACAGGACAGAAAGCTAAGAAACACCCAGTAGCCAGTTTAGTACCTTGGGATATTACAAGGAAATGCTTTGGAGCAATATTTCTATATTCAATTTCTTATCAAAACTATTACGTTTGCAATATTAGAGAGTATAATTACACCCCCTCTAGAGAAGCTATTATTCAAGAAGGGTCATTAGTTTCCTGCTCAGTGCACATGTTTGCATGTGACATGTGAGAAAGGCATATTTCTTGGTCTCAGTCATCCTCCATTACTTTCAAGATGTTGTAAAACCTGCATTAAACTTTCCATGGGAAATCCCATAAAATGAGCAGCTGAACAATGATGGATTTGGAGGAGGCTGTCAAGAAACCCTTGAGAGGTTCCAGGTCTCTGAATTGTAATCTCAGCAGAGTTAAACCAGTCAAGTTAGTAGTGAAAACCACACTGCTGTCCCAAAGAGGGTTCTCATAACTGTGTCAAAGCTTCTTGGGGGCTGAAGATCATTACCCAGCCTTATAACTTAAGAACTCTTAAGGATCAAGAGAAATAAGCATGATGAAAACCATCTGACCTAAAATTAATTGCAGTAGGTGGAAGCAGAAAATCTATCAGATAAATTAATCCCACAGATCTGTAACTTCTCTTCTCTTCTCTTCTCTTCTCTTCTCTTCTCTTCTCTTCTCTTCTCTTCTCTTCTCTTCTCTGTTTTTACTTTAATGTATTGGCACTTTTACCCACCTTTTTTGAGCTGTTCTTTATGAAAAAATTTAAGCTTATTTTCAATCTAAGTAACTAGTTTGCTTCTATTGGTGTCATGGCATCTTTCACTGAGGAACTAGATGTGACTGTTGAGAATTAAAACCCTAAGAGTCCTTCCCTTGCAACCTATAACTTGTTTTTGAATCAATCACTAGTCAGTTGAAAAATTCCTCTTCAGTGAGAGTTCAGGTAAGGACAAGAAAAATCCTCTGAACCTGAATATTTCTCACATCAGCAAGTAAATTAGTCATCTAATCTTTCCAGATCTTGCTGATGCAGAAAGACATTACTGAAGAGCTGGAAAACTCATAATCCCTAAAGTCTTAATCCGCATAGTTTGCAAGAGAAGTTTAAAGTTGCATATTTTTCCTTTTAACTTCCCAGGGCCCAAGTAATATGTTTCAGGTCTCTTAGAGAACTGGAATTTAAATTTAGGATAATTTAAGCCTAGCATTGAGGTCAGTCCCACTGATCTGTTCCTAAGATAACGCTTCAGTTTCAAATGTCTTAGCTGATAAGTATGGCTGGTGGGAGGGATGGGGAAGGGGGAAAAGTTGTTTCCATGACATTTTAGAAATAAGGAATCAGAAAAGGGGGGAAAGCCCAATGAAAATGCTGAGTTCATTGTGTGGATTTTTCTCCTTACTCTTGAGGACTTAATTTTAATATTTTTAATTTCTCAGACTTGAAGGTGAAGCAAAGGTCAAGTGTTTTCACCCCAGCTGTCCTCATAGAGTGTTTCTGCATATCTCCTCTGAGCATCCTCTCTGGGAAAGCCATGAGGATGGCAGGCAGCGTGTGCTATGTTTGATCTTCTTAGACTCACTTGGAGGTGAATGATGCAAGGAGACCAAGAGTATTGGATGCATAAACGGAGACTGCTGGGCCTCAGGTACCCTTGCACTGTCCTGTAGTATCTTCCTGCACCAACAGCCTCTTCAGTACCTTGGTTCTGGTGGAAAATACTGCAGTTATCAGCTGGTTCAGCTGTTTGGTTTTGGGGCAGAAAGCATGATGTAAGGACTCCCTAACCAGCCCCAGTGCAGATGCAATGCAAAGCTGGCTTTGCTGGGTCACTCTTCGTGAGGAGTACAGTGTTTTGCAGCTGTAATTGCATGCAAGTCCAAGGCTCTGATTTGTTAGTGTGCCGGATGTGCTTCATGTATGTGTGCTCATGGAACCCAACAAATGTAGACAAATGATGGGAAGGAGCTGTCAGTTGCAAAGAAAGGAGGGAGATTTAGTGGGGCTTGTTGGCCTGTTGACAGCCTAACTGAAGAGCTCATCTGCATTTCCCCTCTGTCCTGATTTAATAGCATTTGAACCCTTCCTCCAAAGGATGATTTCTGCTTCATCAGAGGCAGAAGCAAGAGAGGCTTCAGTTTGCTTTGTGTCGTACTCTGAGCCAAACAAAAAAGGAAAAGGAGAGCACCTGTCAAGCTGATACCTTTGTGCATTATTAGGGATGATCTGGCAGATGCTGTGTGGGAAAGCAGCCTCACATAATAGAATTTAGGTGGGCTCAACTAAGGCTAAAGGGATGTGTGGAAGCCCAAAACAGTCTCAGTAAAACATAATGATAGCAGTAACTGGAGATTTTCACAGACTAATCTGTCCTGTATTTGTAAAATAGTAACTCTTTCTACCTAGTCCATCTGACAAGAGAGTTCCAATTCACATTGCTGCAGACACTGATAAAAGAAATTCATCCTGACAACATATGGAAATTTGTTTGTGCATTGAGGGACGTCACTTGCAGCTGTTACTGAACTGACATCTTAGTCCAGTCCTGTAGTAACACTGAAGTGCAAAAATTGGGCCTGGATGGGCTTTTTCTTCTGGGTGGACACTGGAAAGCACAACTTCCCCCTCAGGTCCTGGAAGGTTTTGTCTCAGCAGCAAACTCTCTTAAGAAGTCCCAGGTTGTAGTCCATTCTTGCTTAAAAAGAGGAAGGAGAAATCCAGAAGGGAAGAAAGACTGCTCCCATAATTCTGTAGACTAGCCACTGTTACCCCAGGAGGAAGAGAAATAAGGGTAGTGTCAGCAAGGAAGGTCAGCAGCTGAGATGCACCATGTGCAATGCAGTCTTCCCTCTAAACACTGTCTGTATCTGTTACTGTGTTGAAAGAGGTTGTCCCTCTGGTCTTTGGGTGGTCTGGGTTCGTGGGAAACTCAGTCCCCTGTAAAGCAGAAAATAGGAGCAATGACTGAAGGACTATGGCCATGGGGTATGAGTTGTGCGTGTATAGGCTATAGAATTGCCAAACTGAAAACCAGCCAGGGCACACTCAGCAGCTTTTATTTCAACTCTCCTCATATTCAAGGACTGGATCAGGTCGCCCTTGATCAATTGAAGTATCATTCAAGTAAAAAATGTTTTTCATGGGACAGAAGAAACCCTCCAGAATCTGGCTCATTGCTTGAGATGTGAATGTCTGATTTACTTGCAAGTGTCCTGAAAACTCAAGAGGTTGTGACAGAGCTAAGAGGAAAGTCCCTCAGCTGACCTCTGCTCTTGCAAAGCCATCCATACACAAAATTGATATTGGCTCAAGGGAGCTGTACATTAGTGAAATGTAATGTCAGTTCACATTTCATCACATCATGCATTAAAATAAATCAAATGTTACTCAAAATAAATCAGTTAGATTAAATAAAAACAAACAAACAAAAAGCAATAGCAGAAAGCCATTCAGTCACGAGCCAGCTGGAGGGGAGAGGCCATAACAGAGGTACTGTTTGCTTTGAATCTCCATAACAACTTCTATTTTTCTACAGTTGTAGTCTCTACATTTTGCTCCTTTTGGAACAGCAATTCCAGTATGTCTAATAGGAATTCATGACAGCTTAGGACCTTGCGTAATGGTGGTTGGTTGTTTTTTGGGGGTTTTTTTGGGGGGGGTTTTCTTTTATCAACCAGGCAAGAAAAATACCTTAATACAACTTCAGATTTCCAGCCAAATCCCAAAGGAAATTCAAGCTATTAATATAGGTACGTGTATAAGATGTGGTACACTGGTCTGAATCTGTTGTTACCAGAAGAGCTTGTAGTGATACCTGTAGCTGTCTAACACATGTCATCCCTTCTTATTAATCTTGTAACTAACCTAGTGTTCAAGCAGAAATTTCAGTTTCAAATGTTTGCTTCAGGTTGTTGGGTCATTTTGTAGGAGGAAAGAGGCAGAGGAGGCTCAGCAGCAGCTCCCACTGATGAGACTGTTCAAATCAGAGACCCTGCAGTTGTCCTGCTGGGTAATGTTAGTGCTTCTGCCTTTGAGCACTAGGGTTGCACAGTGCCAGTGGTGCAGAGTGTGACATCCAGAGCTTGTCCCACCAGCCTGACTCAGCTGAAGAGCATGTCTCTGAGACACATTACACACGAGCACCAGCTCCAGGGATGTCTCTTCTGCTCTGAGCTTGCTTTTGGGTTCAAGTATCTTTTCACCACACCTCAGTGAAGCTGTTTGGGTAACAGTCCCCACCTTGATGGGTGGTGGCATTGGGAGCCTGTATACACATTTCCTGCTTACCCCACTGGGCTGTGCAGTAGGACATCTCCATGCTTGTCACCAAGGCTGATGCACTACCCAAGGAGAGTTATTGCCATGGCATGAGACATCAGTTAAGATTAAGTCTTAGGAACAGACCATTGATGCCCCAAACATCAGCTTTTTAGATTCTGAAATGATCATAAACGTACATTCAGGGCCAAACCAGCTTTAATTAATAAGTGGCTTTTTCTATCAGAGGATCTGAAAGCTGTTACCCTCCAAAATGACTGAGTGTACCCTCCCCCTTTTCAGGTGAGATACAAGGGATACACAGCCTGTGAAACGTGGACCCTCCATGCAGAGCACACACCAGCTGTGTGGGAAAACAGCTTCAGATAATAGAATTTAGGTGGGCTCAGCTAAGGATGGCTTGTGGCACAGAGAAATTAAGACTGTGCATATACCCTATAGAAAACTTAATTTACAAGAACAGATCAGGCAAAATAAATCCCTCATCTGGCTCCATTTCAGCAGAATTACGTCATTGTTTCATAAAATGACAGAGTTGCTATTTGACCAGACCTCACTGCTTACTGTATCTTACTGTTAATTGAGAAATCCCATCTGTGGACCAGCACTCAAGAGCCTGGAAATCTTGGGAACCTCTGACAATAGCCTCAATAATTAGGAAAGAAGCAATGCTTAATTAAATTCCCTTGTGTGTTTAAAAGCAGTAGGGAACCAAGCCAAGATAATCCCCTTCCTCGGAAAAGCAGCTTTGGGTGGGATTCGTGTCTTCCAAGAGCCAAGTTAATTTTCACATTCCCCACAGCAGACTGTTTAACAAAAGGAGTGTCCCCTACCATTTATCTGGCTTTCTCATCACTCTATTTTCTACCTACTTTGCCTTCTCTAGTTTCTACTGGGGAGTTTTTTTCACTTTATTTTCTGGCAGTTGTTCTGATTACTGAAAAATGTTTATTATCTCCGTGACTTCAGACAGCCAATTTACTGGGATATTTCTTCCCATCCGTTTGAGAAGCATACAGACAGCAGTGTTGGTATTTCAGTGTATTTCTGACATCATGTGAGCTCCACAACCTGCCTCCCACATACCAACAGCCCCCTTTAATTGCAGCCTCATCCATAGCTCAGCTAAATTATCTTTGATGTCTAAAACAGTAGCTGTTCCAAGCCCAGTTTTCCATCTGTCCTCTGAAGGTTGTAGGATGTCCGGTGAGAAGTTGTTGATTTACTACTTTGCTGCTAACAGAAGTTTTTCCAGAGCAGAGACACAGTGAGCCAACTTGGACTCAATACCCATCACTGAAAAATCCTGTGTAACTTCTATTGCACTTACTAGCAGGAAGGGCAATAAAATATTAAGGCAAGGGTATAAATTATAAAATTCAGCTCTTCCAGGAAGGCAGGTGCAGTGACTTCATGGCAGATCCTTGGGGGATCCACTTTCTGTCCTCCCAGAGTTCTGCAGCTCTCCAGCTGGTGATCTGCAAGCAGACTCTCAGGAGAGTTGGGAGATCTTGCACTTTCTTGTTCTCACCATTTGCACTTGGTTCATATTTGTTTTTCTCCTGTAAATTATCCTACAGAGCATAGCAGAGGCCGTTTGTTTGTTTGTTTGGGTGTTTTTTCTTTCTCCTCTTTTCTCTTTTCTCCTTCTCCTTTATTTTAAAAATGCTGATGAGATGGGTGTGGGGAAGGGTGTCCCCAGACAGGCTTATAATTTCTGACCCCACTGATGTGTTTCAGTATGGGAAGGGCTACAAGCACTGAACAGCCTATTTTCCACCCATGTTCCATTTGCTGGGGGTGTTGTTTTTTCAGTGTTTTTTCCTCTGCCTGCCCCATCCAGCAGCAGGATATCACCTGTCATCTCTCTGTCTCTCCATCTCTTAGTTGATCTCCCTGCATCCTGTGGATATTTTAGGCAGTGTAGAGCAAGGAGATCTTGTACAATTTCCAGGTGCGTCTCACAGATACAATATTCCCCTTTCCTGTACGCTTCTGAAGTGGATCTTGCTTCTGCCTTCAGTGAATGTGCACTTGCCCTTTCTCAACAGGCTAAGTGCTTTCAAGCTGCAGATGGTTAAATAAATATGTTTCTCTTACCTGTAGCTCAACCAGGCTGCTTGTCACTGCACTGCAGGATCCTCATGAACCCCAGGCAGCTGCAAATCCCTCTTTTGATCATTAGGCAGACACAGGAAGGCTCTCCTGTGAGAAATCATGAGAGCCAACCCAGTCTCTCCCTGTAACAGTAAAGGAGCAGCTGGAATAGTAAAGGAGCAGCTGGAACAGCGAGGAGCAGTTGCTGCAGTGAGGGAGGGGATTGCAGTCCTACATGACTGCACCCAGAAAGGTGTTGCTTTCCCACATGGTGTAGCCATGAGTGACATAATCCTTGTAAAAGCTGCAGTGAAGAGCTTGGAGGTGGCTGGTGCAGCCACATCAGTGCATCTTTACTGTGTCAGAAAAGCTGAATCAGATGAGACCTCCAGCTCCTCCCCTTTGATGGGAGAAAATCCTCAAAGTTCTTATTTCATTTAAAGGGAGAGAGGGAGAGAGTTGTGTGAACAAGAGGAAGGGAGCCTTTTTTTTTTTTTTTTAATATATTTATGCTGATTTAGGCTGTGGGAAATTAACCTCCCACTTGCAGACCTATGGATTTCTCAAGCTCCTAAGCAAGCTGGATTCCTTTCACAGCGTAGGTGCACCTCTTCATCACACCCTGACCCTTATTGGACTTGAATTATTTTCAGGATGGTCTGAATCAATATCACTTATCATTACTTTTGAAGAAATAAGCGTGGGCTTATTTGAAAAGGGTTTCAGCTTTTAAAAACAAAACAAAACCCAAAGTAACAAAGGAGTGACTTGCTACTGAACCTGTCTGTATGTGCTGTAGGTAATGTGTAAGTGCCACATTATAGATTTCCAGGCTATGTGTTCAAGGTTGCCTTTCAGGCTGATTGCACCAGTGAAATGAGTATGTCCGGCTGCCACAGTAACAACAACATTTAGATAAGCAGCTTGAAGTGGGTAACACAAGGGATGGCAAAGCATGAACTATCCAGGTAAAATGCAGCATGGTCTGTACAGGTGATATAAAGGGGAAATGTATGAAGAAGGATTGTACACGAAAGTTGCTGATGCATATCTAATGGTTTGTTTGGGGAAAGCATTAGTCTGGTAGGGTCTACTCTCCTCAGGTGATCTTCCCATGATTAGTGAAGCAGAAATGTATTTGGCCTGGAACAGAAGGATACATACACTGTCAAAACCACCAGGTGTCTGAAAAATACTTCATTTAATAGGGTCTGCTGATTGAACACAAACTCAGATATTATTAAAAGCAAAATTACTCAAGTGGTGTCCTGAAACCAGAAATCTATTTATTTATTTATTTGTTTGTTTATTTTCGCCAGGCACAGCACAATGAATGAAAATACAGCTGCTGAGTTCCTATTCTGTCATTATTATGTGGTGGTGTTCTTTCCTCTGTGGATGAGGTCGCCGTATTTCACACTAACAACTCTGGAGTACCTATCTGCTGCTCCTAAATCCAGTCCTTACTGCCATTAAGTTTGCACAGAGAATCCCTGTGGCTACGAGTACTGAACACTAAGGAGCATTTAGCTGACCCAGCCTATGAAGGTGTAGTGTTAGCTGATTTGAGAAGAGAGAATCATCAGGAAATAGGAAAAATTGTCTGTAAGCAGAGAAGAAATGGCAGAAAAAAAAAGGAAGGATTCTGTACAGCCATAATAAGGTACCTGTGCTCTACCTAGACTGTTGGTTGCAAACATTTCCCCCATCTTCTTGGTGACTGCTGTACTTGCCAGGCTCCTTAGTTAATAGGTTCTCCCTGATTTGTCATTAGCTATAGTCACCTAATTACATGCAGGAATGGGACATGTCCCACTCATCAATGTTTATTACTGAGTAGCTGCCAGAGGTGCTCTCTTTTTGTAGTTTTCTTCATACATTCACTGAAGAACTTTGACACCTGGGTCAGGGCTGCAAAAGTTATCAGGCACTGAAAATTATGTATTTCAGCACTTGCATCTCTTTGTGGATCCACCCCTAAATGTCTTCACGGACAGTCTTTCATAATAAATGTATAGTAAACCTTAGCAAAATGAGTCTTCAGTGTAAAACCAAGAAAAGAACAGGATTGGTTCAATGACATCATTATATGAAATGGGAATAAAAAAAAAATCAGCCACTTAAGCCACAGTATTGATGATTGTTTGTACTGATCAATATCTAATGTGACTACTCTTCTTTGGAAAGATGTGCTAAATCAGGCTGAGGTTGTCTGTGGTTTGTAAGCAAATCTTTCCTGGGCCATCACTACTGAAAACAGAGCACATTTCAGTTACAAGCATGTATGAAAACATAATATACAAAGTACAACAGCCTTTTGGTTAGAAGCCCAAGTTGCTCTGTCACCTAAAATTGCAGTAAGATAACATTTCTGTCAAAATGAAAACCTAAAGACTTTATTGTTTCTGTTGACATTTCATTTAAAAGAAATGGAAGATTTTTTTTTTCTGGTTATCATCACAATGTGTTATTTAAGAACAAAGAATTTTACGTTTTTTTAACATTTGTTTGTTCAAATATTTCAGTTGGGCCTTGATGTGGCAACTTCCCTTTGGTATATGTTGAAATGTTAGAGACAATCCTACCCTGGGGATGGTTATAAAGATAACAACTGTGCTGGCAAAGCAGCATATTGTTCACACCTGTATTTTTATCAGTGAAGGTCATGATAATTGTGCCCCATTTTGAGTGATTATTTTGTTATTATCTGAGTTAAATTGAAATAGGACACTGCTCATCTTAAAGAAACCTCCCTATGGAGATAGGTACCACAGTAATGAGAACTCAATTAATCGAGTGGTTTTGCTTCCAGAGCATGCATAGACAGGCTTTATTTCTATAAAATATCCCTGCATGACAAATGAAGTGAACAAAATTTAGGGATTGATCCTTCTTCCATAGAAGCTAGTACCTGTTTTGTTTAAATTTTGCAAGATTTATTATTTTAGACGCAAGTTTGGTTTTATTTGTTTGGGTTTTATTTGTTTGTTTTTGTTTTTCAGAGAGTAAATAAAAGGCATAGAGGACCTTAAGTCCCTAATTTGTCTGTGCAGATATCACCTATGTCTGCATCTCTTCTGTTTCTATCTGCTGCTTCTATCTCTTCTGCTCTTTCTGTTTCTATAATATCTTGCTATAACCTGAGAAGAGTAAGTTCCATTTTCAGTGGTAATGAACTAATTAAGAAACCAAAATCAGCCAGATTTCTTTTAAATTAAATCAATTTAATTTAAAATCTTAAAATACACTAGCACTCTCCAGATATTGAAAATACACTCTTTTGTGTTCTTAATACATTTCAACAAGATCAAGTAGCAGCCACAAAATATCCCATTTCCATGGAAATTGGTGTAGTTTTCTTTGCCTCTAATCAGACCATTTTGCTGAAAGCTAAACTGTTTATTTTTAACCTCTCAGAAGGTGAAAGCTTGCCCAGCCTTTTATATCAGGAGCATAGCTGTTCTTTTCTTTGTTAGGTCTTTTGGCTTCAGCCTCACCTGCAGCTGAGAGGTGGGCAGTGGGACAGATGTGTAGGGGATGATAATGCCCATGCCCTTCTTTTGCTTTACTGGCAGCTTCCACCCTAGTGCAGTGGGAGTCACTATTAAAAAAAGAAAAAAAAAAAAAAAAAAAGAAAGAGACCTGTCTCTAGGGCTGGCTCCTGGCTGGCTAAAGGCTGGCACAGGAAAAAGCATCAGATCCAGGACCTAGAAAAAAGCAGGAGTTACAAAGAGCCAGACTGTCTCATGCACTGCACATGCCCCCACCCCCCCTCCCCCCAAAAAATCCACCAAAATTGTCTTATCATTAGCCCCAAAAGGAAAAGATGGGGTTAGGACAAAGGGCGCATTGGATAACCTCTATGCCACTTCCCAATTTACAAGATGTGGCAGTCTGCAGTTCCTCCAGGAACCCCCGTGCCCTGCACAGGTCAGTTTAAAAGAGAGTTTCCAATTATTGTTGTAAATGCAGTGGAGATTTTGAGAAACAACAAGTGGGTGCTTGGAGACAAAGCTGCAGTCCAACAGTCTGGCTCTGAATCACCACATGGTGCTTGTGCTTATGCACCATCACTGGTGATGGTCTCAGAGGCTGGATAACCTCCTTGCAAATGCTATCCAATTCTGGCCTCACAGTCAGCTATAATCAGAGGGATTCCACCATGGCTCTGAGAGGAAAATGGCATAAGAAAGGTGGAGGCAATATACACTCTCAGCGTTGTGAAAACTCTCACTGTACAGCATTTGTAGTTCACTTATTTTTATTTTTTCAAAAATTAAGCTGGTGGCTCAAAGATTTGTTCTAAACCAGAAGCTATTACAGTAAATTGGCTTGTTTGGGGTTTGTTGTTGTTGGTTGGTTTTGTTTATTTTGTTGGTTGGTTTTTTCACTTTGTTTTCTGAAGAAGGCCAGTTGTTTTAACTAAGCTGTGTTTATTAGCACTGATGGAAGAGTGGCAGAGAGTGCCCAGATCTATCAATGCACTGATGGGGAAACCCTCTGCTTGTGTCATGAGTTACGTTGGTAAACACAACAGCGTGGCACAGTTCAGTAGGGAAGTCTGAAAAACCCTGCAACAGAGGTAAGAAACCTCACCTCCTAGCATCTGCAGGGCATCCAGTGTCTTAAGGACTCTGAGGGTTGTCCTTTATGGAGACTCAACACTGCACTGAGGTATTTCCCGGGTGACTTATGGGAAAAGGAGCTATGCAGAAAAAATAATTCAGGTGTGGCAAAGGAGCCCTCAGGTGTGGCCAGTGGTCAGAGGGAAATGAGGGTATGGCATAAATAGGGTGTAGGGTAAGGGAGGAAGGTAAGAAAGTTAATAGGATTTTTCTCACGTTAATATTTTTCCTGTCTACACCTACCAACCAAGATCTCTTGTTAAAGGTATGTTATGTTGGTGCTTACAAGCAAGATGGCAGTGGCTGGCTGGCCTGTCTGGGGGAAAAGTTTTGCTGTCTTGGCTTTCTTGGCAGGATCCAAAGGTGGTGGGTGTTTGCAGACCTCATGCAGACTAAGCCCAAGAGCTTTCCTGCCAACAAAACCTGCCTAAAGGATCATATCAATGCTGGATATATCCATTTTATAAGGAAGATATATATGTATAATTTTTTTTTCTTCCTGTCTTGGCCTTGCTAGAGATTAACTTCTTGATATATTTGTTTGGCTCTGGTATTGTTAAAACTGATAGGTCTGCACATAGCTTAAAATTAGCCATAGTGCTTTTGCTTTCTTCGGCTTCATGTTCTTCTTGGGCTAAGGTATTAAAAGCCCTAGAAGGAATTGAGCAGAGCATGGGGCCTGAACCTCCCAGAATAGGAACAGATACCAGCTCATCAATTTAATGGCCTGAGCAGTTCCCCCTAATTACCCTCTGGTTTGCACAGTAGAGATGCATAGATGTTATTTACCTCTGCTGATGACACACAAGAGGGAACTTGCTCCTGCTCCCCCTTTAATAGCTGTGATGCCTCTGCACAGATAACAGGAGCAGGCACCAGTAAAATTACCCCCTTGCCAGTAAGGTCAGTAGCTGCAGCTCCGAATTCACAGAGGAAAACAGGTAGGAAAATGTTACTTTTGTACAGCTGCTGTTCACTGTCAAAGTGTCATTGAACTGCCTGCACAAATTATCTGCCAGTTGGGAAGGAAGACAGTCCTTAGGACAGTAAAAATTTACTCCTTTCACTCTGTTCTTAAGTAGTGCCAGGGTTGAAATGGGGGAAGAAGCACGATGGCAATCAGAATGACCTAATGTAAAATAGTCTCTGCTTTACTTAATGTTTTTTTGTTAGCATTCAGATAAGATTGTAATAGTTTTAATGTATTACCTATTGATCTTTGATAATTACCCATGGTCTTTTTTTTTACTTGTTTGATTGATTTGATCTTGCTAGATAGGAATTAAACACACAATTAGTCTTAGGTTAGTTGAAACAGAATAGTTCAGTTAATGAATGATTTGCCAACAGTACTAATTGCTCAGTTTGCTGATAGACTACAGGAACCAGCACAAGACTAACTGATATTTGTAACAGGTGTCTGAAGCTGGCAGATGTTCAGAGAGAAGAAACAGATAATCAGAATTAGGGAATTTCAGAAAAAGTTAACCTTCTTCCTTTCTGGGCTGCACAGGCCTTGCCCAAGGCATCATTGCTCGAAAAAATGAGGCCAGTGTAAGATTTATTGGCTCAGTGCAGCATTTATTTAGCAATACTCACAAAAGGTAATTGTGTGAGCATGTGCAGCCTGGAGTGTTTAATTGCCTCTGTGCCAGAGCTGCTGTGCATAGATGGGAAGTACTGAGTGGTGTCTTTCCCTCTGCACAAACCCAGCGGACACAGCCGGGCTGCAGCAAAGCGCGTGTGAGGGGAAGGGGTGACGGAGCCTCTGCATGATGCTCGTCTTCCTACACAAAACATCTCCTGGGAGCACTGTTTCTGGAGACTTTGTCCTGTGCAGCAACAGCCCTTGGCAGAAAAACAAGCACCTACGTGCTTTCCAGAAGGTGCAAGGCAGCCAGGGCCAGGAAGAAGAGGGGGTGGAGTGGATGTGTGTGTGAGAGAATGACAAAAGTTTGAGTTATTTCAATCCCAGGTGATTTCCCTTAAAAAAACCAAAAAAACAAACCAAAACCAACACAATTTTACTTCTCTTTTTCCTGACAGTTTTCCCTAGAGGGAGTTATCCTTTCCTTCCCAGTTTTCTTCCTTCAGAAGAACTTATTTTATTTTTTTTTTTTTTTTTTTGGCACTGAGAGAAGAGGAAGAAATGAAAACATAGTAGAGGAAATTAAGGGTAAAAAAAGGATAAGCACAAAATGGAAAAAGACTAGGTTCTTTTTTGCTACCTAAAACCAGGGAATGGTTTAAAAACTTTTATAATATAGAGGTCATTCCATGTAATGTTTTCAAAAACCAGCTCAAGCAGTTGCTTCTGTGTCTGTCATACAAGTGAGTAAAAACAAGGGGGTAAAAACTGCCATTGTAATATAAAACAAAAAAGGTGATTCTCAGTCACCATTTTTACCCTTATATAGCTTTTTGATTACACATTATGATGTTGAATAGTAACTTTACTGAGGCCTTTAGAGCGTGTTACGAGGTTAAACTGTTTGGCCCTGAACATGGAGCCAGCAAGCAGCGAGGACTGCCTAAGGAAGCAACTGACAGAGGTAAGCCAACCAGCACCTGGCATCCCTGCCCTGCAAGAAAAAATCAGGAAAAGTCTGGGTTTTAATAGGTGGTGTGTGGTTTTGGGTTTTTTTTCTCCCCAAGACTGTGGTGAGGGTGGAGGAAGGGAGCAGGCTGGGATGCCAGGGCTAAGCTTGCTCTGCCACAGCCTGTCCAGGAAGGACAACCATACTTGAAGGAAAAGTGAAGCTCAGTTGGGGGATTGTTAGGAGCCAGGAGGGCTTCTGAGGATAGATGTCTCCAGACTCGGTTCATGCTGAAAATGGGAAAGCACAGCATAGTGATCATTTGAAAGGATCTGGTTTAAGGGCTGTAATTAAAAGCTATGTATTGCCAGAAAATGCAGAGTCTCAATTTTCCTGTAACATGTAGGATTAATTTCTGGGCCTTATAGTTTATGAGATAATGGACTATGTAACTGTTCCTCATCTCTGTGACTAATGGCTCCTTTTTGGCACACATCCTGGAACTCAAAGCAGTGTAATTTTTAATTCTAGATATCACAACTAATTAACTATTACAACTAGCTGTAATGTTACAACTAACATTATTCATCTTAGCCTTGATCGTCCTTTGCTTTTTATAAATCCTTCTACTGTGCAGACTAAATCCAGAGGCTATCAACACTTTGATTATGGTTTAGACATATTAAATTATCCCTTGGTAGTAAGGCTGGTCTGTCAACCACTGTGATACTTACAATTAATTGAAAAGTTAACTGGTAGCTTGATATGAAGGCTACACCTAGGTAGGATAGCAACCTCTGGGAAGTCTGATGCAGGTTCAGGTATACCCTTCCTCCTTTCTTGCAACAAGACAGAGACTAAACGGTGTCTATAAATGGGAGCAGGATTTATGCTCATCATAAGGTCTGGTTGCTGTATACTGAAGCATAATTAGGAATTTAAGGCCTCTTGGGTGATGCAGGATGGAGAAATATCCATGCATGTGACCTTTCAGGTCATTTTTTACTTGCTTTGAGGATAAAAGAAAACATACACTCCCTCAAGAGTAAAAATGGTGAGCTAGCTATAATGGACGAGGAGAAGGCTGAGATTCTTAACAGAACAGTGGAATAGGCTCCGCAGGGAGGTGGTTGAGGTCCCATCTCTGGAGCTATTGCAGGTGAGGTTGGACAAGGCTCTGAGCAGCCTGGTCTAGTTGAGGGTATCCCTGCTCCCTGCAGGGGGGCTGCACTAGATGCCCTTTGGAGGCCCCTTCCAGCCCTAAACATTCTATGATTCTATATATAGGGGTCCCTGAGGGTTATGTGCCAAAAAGCCTCCTATTACCAGCAGAAAGGCTTTGGGGTAATTTACAGATATATGTCACTGTATTGAACAGCCCCAGGGGAGCACCTGTTAATTTCCTTTTTGGCAGCTGTTGCCCATGACTAGGAGGTGCCACGGAAAGGCTGCTCGCCATAGGCACAGTATGAACTGTGCCTGCGTTATTCTTCTTCCCACACCAGGATAGACAATGAGTTACAAGCTTTGGTTTTTCTTCTGTAATTATTGATACAGCAGCTGGTAAATTCTTCCTTGTCTTCTCACCAGTCTCAAAGGTTAGCTTGTTAATGAGGAGGTTTTCAGATACTTAACCACTGGTGTTCCCATTTCGAGGAAGCAGGGTGTATTTGAATAGTTGTTTGATGCTGTTCACATGGGCAGAAAGCAAGATAACAAGGCAAATAATTGTCTGCTTTGCTGATCAGACTCTGTAATAATTGCTCGCTTGGTGCTGTACATTCAATTCCTGACAAACCAAAAGGCATTAGCCATTTTGGCTGATGCTATTTTTACCCCTGACACATGCCAGTTGGATATGGTTTTGTTGCATCTAATTTAAAGTGATCTTTGATTTTATTTTCTCTTGCATCTCCAGAGGCATACCTTTTGGAGTGCTAGCAGCAGGCAATACAATTTCAAAGCATTTGGGGATGCCAATTAAGGTTTATTTATGTGATGATTGAACTGCCCGAGAGCTCAGTGCCCAACAGAATGCATTAAGGCCTTTAGACGAAGGGATTGTTCTCCCTTGCCTACATCTGCTGGGAAGGGAGGTTTGTATGATGATGGCTACTGTTCTCTGTAGTTAAACACCTCAGCTTGATTTTTTTATGGTGGTGGTGTTTTTTGCACCTGCAAATAACAGCATGTCCATCCTTATGTGGAGGTTGATGCATTTTCATGTTCATTTTGTGCTATGCTAATGTATACTATTGCATATAAAATACAAATGTACATTGCAAGTATCTCCAAAAGTATAAATATTTTTTTTAATTAATATCCAAATGTAATAACATTAATTAGGGTTTCTGATCATTTATTTGCTTAGTCCCACTAAGCTAAACTGAGCAAAATAGCTTTGTAGTTAATTTTTATTTGGTAGTTGCTGGCTTTTTTACTATTTGTTCACTGGTGGAATGTTATTTAACTGTAAAAGGGTAGGACTTAGGGGCTGTATTTCCAACATTAAATAGACAAAGTTACATATATAGGCTCTGCTGTTCAGGTGGCTGAAGGATGGCTTCTGCTGATGATGTGTTGGGATCTTCTCCCTGCTCCACTTACTGTGTGATGGGCCTGGATCTCAGGAGCTCTGCTAATCAGCTTCTTCCCTTCTACTCTCGTTCTTCTTGTTACTGTTCTCAGAAACATTCCTGAATTTGAGTGTAGCTGGGTCCTGTTGTGCCTTCCTGAGTGGCAGGTGAGCAGAGCAAGCCATTGCTCTCGAAGGCTGGGAGAAACTTGGCTGCACCATGCAAAACCAAGTGAGACTTCATCCTCAGGCACTCAGCCTAATATATATGAAACTCACATGTTTATAAATAAGCAGACTGCATACGTTATGGCACAAAAGTAGGAGGACAATATCAGAAGATATTTACCACTTGCCTGAGGACCAGTCAGTTTAGATGAAAGCTTTGAGGCTGGACTTTGGAAAAGTGCTCATTTGCATGATTGAGGCTGGCTGTCATTTAGCCACTAGAATTAGCATTAGGGCTTCTAGGCAAACTGACTATTTTGTGTACTAAGCTTTGGCAGTCTGTCCATAAACATCCCAGGAGGTGTGGCTGAGTGCTGAAATAGAAAATCTTTTGCTGTTGGAGTTTCTCCCTAGGAGTGGACCTCCTCTGGAAATGTGTCCCTCATGCTGCTTGGTGCTGTCTTGAAAATCTGCTGCTGCCTTGCATGCAGGCAGTACAAGCCTGGAGATAGATGCAGACACATATAGACAGGCATGGATATATGATAGATATATACACAGACCTGTAGAGCTCCTCAGCTGAGTGGCTGCTAGAGCTGTGGCTACTGGAGTTGCTGAGAGCTCAAGTGACTCATAAAGCAAGCAGTCAAAGCTCTATGTCAGTTTGCAGATGGGACTGTGGCACTGCATCTTGTTCTCCCCAGGAACAGCAAAGGTTTCTTTTAAGGGAGGGATAGTGGAAAAAAAAAACCAAAACAAACCAAAACAACAAACAAACAAATTGAAACAAAACAACAACGAAAAAAACACACACACAAAAAAATAGAATGGCAAACTTTTTTTCTTCTCCTGGGTTGGGTTTTTGTTGCTGTTGTTCTTTGTCTTCTGCTTTTAGCTTTAAAAGTCTGAAGTTTTCCTTACAGTGAGTTGAGTGAGATGTATTTTTAGAAGACAATAAGGGTCTCATGAGGCTAAAGCTGAATCTAATAAGGAAAGCTCTAATTGGTGTAAAGCAAGAACCAAAAAATAATGTGTCACTATTATGAAAATTTCACTTGAAAAGGAAGAGGAAACAGCTGGGATTAATACAAAGATCTCACTTGCATTTTGACTTCTTGAAGTCAAAGAGAACAAGAAATATTTGTTAACAAATGAAAAATTGAAATAATGGTTTTGAATTTTTGTATAAAACACTTTATATGAAACACTTTAATCCATTTAAAATTAAATCCAGTGTTTAAAACACTTTAATCCATTACATGAAATAAATGTAAAATATTTTTCCATATGTTCTGTGGAAAGTTGGTCCTTTAGAAATACCTAAATCTCTTTATCTGTGTCAGATACTTATGTTTAATGTAAAAATCACAACATTGGGTAATGAGGGGCAGCAGAGCAAACCAAAGACCTTTATTGACTCATCAGTGAAGGATGCCCTGTCACATGCTGCCTAGTTTGATGTAACTCATGCACAAGTATGCAGGACAGCACTGAGGATTTTTTCCCAGGCTTAACAGAAGATCAGTTACTGTGCTGTCTTCCAAATTTATGGCTCTATGACTAACTACTGACCCAGATGTACAGTGATAGATAATCTTCTGCTAGAAGACCCCATCAAATAGGAATCTGCTTCCTTGGGAGTAAGCAAAATGAAATTGGTACATTACAAAAAATTTAATTAAAAGTTACATTCAGTCTTTTATGAAACATGAGGAATCATCAGTGGTTAGTAGGGAATGAGATTTTTTTTTTTTATTTTTTTTTTTTTTTTTTTTTGAGTGTTAATGTATTTGAGAAACTCAATAAGAGGACCAGCATGGAGTAAGTTTACCTTCTGAATGTCAAAAGCAAAGGCCAAACCTGGAGCTGATTAATGGCTGCATAATCTTATTAGTTCAGAATTGAGGAGCTATGGGTTGTAGCTAAATTATTTGTAAGGTAATTTGGCTTGACCTTAATCAGGGCCAAGGTCCCATAGACCATGGAAAAGTCTATCAATCTCTCTGGCTCTGGAAGTACTTGGAGGTTTCTTCATTATATCTTTGCAAATGCATATGTTGTTTGTGAAGTATTAAGGCAGATGAGGTTTTTTTAACTCTTAAATAAACAAGACTAACAACAATGATGGAAAACCTTCAACCTGGGATCTGATTTCTGTTTTGTTTTTGTACTAGGGGATATTGTGTGCCCTCAAAACTTTCTCAAGAGCCAGCAGTGAAGTGTCTGGCACTGAATGGGGTGAGCATTAATGCAGTGTTGTGCAATGGGAAAGATCCATTTTCTTTCTCTGCACAGACTTTTTGTTTAGCAAGTTCCTTTGTCTTGCAGCTTTTCTTGCTGCAGTTAAGGATAGGAGCCATGGTGAAGTGAGAAAAAAAAAAACTTCTGGTTGTTTAGAAAGAAGGTAACTGAGGATGGTTACTCACCTCTCAGGGATGTTTTGTTTAACAGTGGCTAGTGAATAGGAGCAGTGCTTCCTGCACATGTCCTGCCCTTACCAGTACAGCACTGTACTGATACTTCAGCTACCCAAGCTCTTTAAAATTTTATCATTTTTTCCTGACCCTCCTGTCAACAGTTGCCAAGTAGCTCATCTGTCAGATGCCTGTTTTGTACAGACATGCTCTGGCGATGTAACGAAGGCAAAATCCATCCTCCCATCACCGCAGTGATGGAGAGATTTAGATATATCTGGATTTATCTAAGGTTTTCCATCCTTGCAATGCATTCTAATGTTTGTATAGGTATTGATTCCAACTCTTAATCTCCTGACTACAATGTAGATTTAGGCCAGTTTTCTTCGTGTGAATAAACATGTGTGAATTGATGCATCTTAAATTCCACTTGTGGATTATTTTTGCATTGCTAAAGACAGCATAAGAGCAGCCCATGGCTGTTTTCACACCTGTCTCATCCCACAGTTATTTGCTCAAGGGCTAAGGATCTGATACAGTGTCTATTAAAGACAATACAAAAGCTTCCAGTTGTTTCAATGGGCATTGTCCTCAACTGAAATTGCTTTTGTCAACAGTTTTTGCTACTTTCATTCAGAAAAAATGTTGTCATTTTTTCATATGGGGTATCATCTGTTTTGTTTTGCTGTAGAACTGCCTGTTTATCCTGGGCTTTGCTTACATGGTTTTCTTATCAACATTTAGTTTAGTCACATTTCCAATGAAATCCTCTAGGACCTGCTCTTCTGGGGCTAGTTTTCAGTCTGCTCTCTTATTCCTTTCTCACCCATCTGCTCTACTTTTTTTTACAGTCAGTTATTCTGCCTTGAACTATTTCCCAGGTTTTCCTTCATTTTCTCCCCCTTCCTTCTCCCTCTGTGCAGAGGAGGGAGATTTCAATTCTCCCCCTTCTCCCTCTGTGCAGAACAGTGCAGGGGCCTAAAGCCCAGGTGGGACCTGTGCTGTGCCTTTGCTCCTTCTCCATTTCTACTTCTGCGTCGTTTCCTACTGGAAAGGAAATAACAGAGAGGGAGACAGGGAAGGAGGCACCACGGCCATTCTAGAAATGGGAAAGCAAAGGTACTGAGCAATGGATGTTAGTTTGACATACACTATCTGGGCTGTGCTTACCTCTTTTATTGCTTTATGCTAAACATAACTGCAGCACTGCCTTTGTTTTGAAGATGGACACAGGGCTTCACACAGGAAAACAAGATGGTTCTAGGTTTTATGTTTGCAAATTGAAGCTGTACAAGCCTCTGGACAGTGCAGGTTAAATGAGACAGCAGTGGCAAGCTGCTGAGCTTCCCTGCAAGTTTACCAGAGGAATTTTGGGACATCTGTCCCAGAAACAACAGGTTGAAAAACAGATTCAGAATCAAAATCTGTGTTCTCTCATTTACTTCAATGAATGGTGGCTCTGAAGTAGGGGTTTGGGAGTGTTTATGATGTTGTCCTGAGTAGTCTTTTACTGGAAATGTTATTACTTTGGAAATATATCTGTTTAGACTCCTTATTTCAGAAGGAAACTAATTCAGTGTTTCACTCGCAGCGGTATCTGTTGCAAACTGTGTTTAATGGGAAAAGCAAAGATAAGTTCAGCATAGTGCAAATCATAAGTACACAGTGTCTTCTTTCACCCTTGTTTTTGGGGTAGAGCTGCCAGCCAATGTTACATAGAGCTCTCTGGTGGGAAGGAGATGCAGAAAGTGCTGCCATCAGTCTTCGTCTGCACTGAGCTAGACCCATTGATATTCACGGAGTGTAATGGGAGAAAAGTTATCCAAAGCCATATGACTCCAAAAATTTGAGTTATCATCATTGTCCTATCTCAGTCTGACAGGGAACTGATTTGTCAGTCAAAACATCAAGCACATTTGATTCAATTTAATCAGAGGCACTCGCTCTAAATTCAAAAGGCTCATCTGAGTGAAGGAGGAATAAAAAAAGTCATTCCCTTCTGCAACGCCATCCTGTTGGCCCTGCATTAGTGGGGAAGGGATGAGTGCAAAGCCAGTTGCTCTGGGAAAGGGAGACTTTCCCTGCATGGACCAGGCTTAGCTGGGACCTTAGGTTCTGTGGCTCTGGCTGGGGCTTCACTGGGATAGTCTGGTTTCAGGCTCCTTGACCATGGGGGTTAACAAGAGTCCATCTGGGAATGGGAAAATGCAAGTGCAACACTGGTTAGGGATGGGGCTCGCTTATTGCCAGCTGAGTATAAGCAGGATCTCATTCTGCAAGCACTTACAGGCCCAAGTAAATCTACTTGTGCTAATGGCCTTATTAAGCTCGAGCCTGTATATGTTACAAATCTACACAGAGAGAAATTAGAGCCCAGATTAGATTAGTTGCTAAAGACTGTGAATGTACAGCTGTTTGCCAAATTGCACGCTGAATTTCATTTTTGCATAGGCTTTTTACTGATAGCAATTTGAAAGGCAGTCATTAGAGCCATCAGCTGTTGAATGAGAAATTTCAAGGGACACTTCAGTATAAATCTGCTTCTCTGCTCTAAGAAATTATTCCTGATTTGCTTTGGGCTATGGAAACCAATTACATGAATTTTGCACAATGTTTCTCCAAAACAGGGGTGGTGCTTCTGGCCATAAACAGACATACTTTTACTTCCAATTAACTGTGTGGATGTGTAAACATAAGGAAAACCTGTTTTTTTTTAAACTTGAATTTAATAACCAAAAATATTTGGAAGAAAGACTCATTGTTTACAAGTAGAATATGAGATCCTGACCATCCTTATTCTTTTCCTCTGCAAGCCAGCTGTATTTGTGAAAACAAACATACCCTTTCCTGTTAAATCGTAAATACTGCAGGCTTTATTCCATACCAGCTCCTAGTCTCCACCATTTAGGGAACAGTGTGATACTAATTTTCAGAGCTAAACTTCACATAATCCATAAGGCTCTAGTTTCCTTTTAAAATTCACCTGTGTTTTTCCTTCTGTTGCAGATACTCCAGAGCTGCTCTGTAACTGCTGAACCCTGCTGAATTCATGGTGATATGTAAGTGTTAGAGGTCTAACTGTAATTCTGCCTGGCTGCTGAACTGCCTTGTGTAGCTCCACTTCTAATGGCTGCTATCACTGTATGTTTTACCTCTTCCAAGGTACCATGAAAATATTTTATTATTATTATAAAAATAAGTATTACTAATACTTAAAGCAATTGTTATCTTTTCTCCCTGCCAGCCTGTTTCACTATGTTAATATAAATATTTCTAAACAGAAGTTAGTACATTTGTTTGAAAATCCTGAAAACATTTTCTTACAAATTAGGCAGGAAAGAAAGAGGGTCTTTTTATTTATCATGAGATTTCCATCCTTGAGAACTTATCTGGCTGGGTGTTCTCAGGTTGCCACTGCAATTAGAAGTCTTAATTGGTTTTAAATGAAAGCTGAAATTCCTGCATTCCCCAGGAGCTGGAGTTTTCATTAAAACCACCACCCAGTATCATGAGACTTGCAATTAAATTCCTGAGTTATCAATACAAGTTGCAAAATGGTTTATAAAGCCAAGGTGGGATAAATACATTGGGAGAGGAGCCTCTTAGGTGGCATAAATTGCTGCAGCTGATTAACAGTGCTTCTTTTGGAACTTAAAAGCCAAATGTGTTCCTTTGCTCGGCCTAGTGCAAGTCTGCAGAGACAGTTGGCGGGAGAATGGGCCTAGGCTGGAAGTGCTTTCATCTTGAAGGGGCTCTGTATGTGCAGACAGCCGGGGGGGGGGGGGGGGGGGGCCCTCTGGGCGGGAAGAACTTCAGAGCCCGTGTTCCCTGCGATAAGGCAGTGAAACAATAGCTGCAACACCCAGAGCCTTCCAACAATTGCTTGGTGAGGATGTTAGGGAGTCAAGTGCATTGTGTTTGCTGCACAGGAGCAAAACCGCTCCCTCCTGAGTGGTTAACTCTTTCTCTTCCTTTTCCATGTAAATGCCAGAGGGAAAGGATGGCATCCAGAGGTACCTGGTCAAGCTTGAGAAGTGGTCCTGCGTGAACTTCAGAAGCATCAAGACCAAATGAAGGTTCCTGCTGGAACCCCCTCCTCTGAGGACATGCTGAGAGAGCTGG
>VYZU01088774.1:0-12055 GCA_013401355.1 Ceyx cyanopectus | reverse complement strand
CCCAGCACAGTGAGAGGAGCTGGTGTGGCTGGGAAAGCCCATGCCCAGCTTGTTACGCTGATCTCTCCCTGCTATGCCAGAAGGGAGGGCAGTGCTCCAACCTGCACTGGAGAACTGGCTCTGAGCTCTCCCTGCTATGCCAGAATTGAGGGCAGTGCTCCAGCCTGCACTGGAGAACTGGCTCTATCACCATCCTTGGCTCACTAGCACAAGGATCTGCATCCTTCGAGGAGATGTTGGAAAAAGTGGTCTGTGATGCTGGAGACATATTGTACCCATAAGTGATGCCCATAAGATGTCCACGATGGACATACCAAAGTGTTGGTGAGGTGCAGTGAAAATGCTGCTCAGAGCAGCAAACCAGGCTGGACCATCCATCTCTGAGGCAGTACAGCAGTCAGAAACAGTATAGATTATCAGTCATCTCAAACTGTCAATTTTGAAGCAGAAAACATTTATTTTAATGGTAATTTCTGCATAAAAATTAATGGCACAATAAAATCTTAATTTGGAATTTTAGAACAACTAATGTAATAGTGAAAAGCAGCATCCTAGAGTAATCTGAAAATGAATTAGGCCAGTGGAATCAAACTCTCCCCGCTGGGATGCCTTTAATTGATCATCCCTGTAACAGCTAGTTTACAAACATATCATGAGAACTCTTGCTATGATGCCTTCCAGGCAACACATCCAGCATCGGTATGGAAACCAGTATGTCCCTCCATGTTCCTTCTGGGTCCCAGCAAGGAGACGATTGGGAAGAAATAAATCAAGCGCAGTCATGCGGTTGGTGCAACCTGAGTCTTTGAGGTTTGAGCAGGGGAAAAACATTCTCACACAAGAAGCAGAAACCACGAGTCTAAAATTAGCCGAGTTCTTCAGATTGGCAATAGGCAAGTGGTGAATCCCTGTGGATCCTCTGTGCTGACAGCGCTATTAATACATCAGCCGACTGCTTGGATGAGGGTGGGAAGAGTTGTGTGTGCTTCGGGAGTAATATGTTTTTGACGTCTGCTCTTGTTCATCGGAGTGATACCAGGGGCTGAGCTGTGATATGAGGCAGGAATGCAGGATACTTTTTCTGAAATGTAAAAAAAAAAATAGTGCTGCTTCTTACTTAATTACAGTCATGGCAGTTGCTATGTTGAAATGCTGCTTTAAAAGCCTTTGTGAGTAATTAGTGTCAAAAATATAAGATCTACAAAGCCATAAACTCACAGCTTGGTAGTATTACCAAGTACTAATTAAAAAAAGAAAAAAAGAAAAGTCTCTCTTTCATTATAAGATTTCCTGTGCAGCAAAAGATAAAAACGATGCAATTTGCAGATGATAGGAGGAAAATAAAGGGAAACTGAGAAAAGGATTGAGGGGAGAAGAATGTCATTATCAACAAGGCTGTAGATCTCTGGGTGATTTGGTGAGGGTAAGGGTGAGGGAAGTGAAATACTGGAGTCTGAAGACAGAAATATAGTCAGGAAAGTATCGTGGGAGCATCCTCTGCTATGAAACAGAGATAAGGTTGAAGATAGGCGTTATGGATGAGAGGGATAAAAATACTGCTATATTTGGGACTAAATAACCTGGTACAGTTCTCAGGAGCAGTAAAATACTTTAGGAATATCCTAACAGGCAGAAATAGAGATAGCATGTGCAAATCTGAAAGTGTACTGTGGCATCTTGTGAGGGATATGTGACATCCCATCCGTATTCCTTCTGACCAGTCTGGACCCCTTCCCTGGACTGTTGTTACAGACACAAGCAAACACAGTCCAGCAGAGGAAACCAGGCTCACAAGTAGCAGCTCAGAGAATTTGGTTATATTGAGATGAGGTGTTTATTCTTTGGAAAAAAGATGAAGAAGAGACCTCGTTAAGGTATAAAGAAAACCCTGCTGGGAATAAAAGATCAAGGCTATTTGGGTTATTGTCAAATACATGTGTCAAGGGACATAAAGCTACTCTGAAGGAGCTGAATTCTAGGAAATGTAAGCTGAATGTTGGTTTTTTTTAACAGCACTTAATAATGCCATTATAATAGCAACCTGTGCTTTCTTATGCCTTCCAATTTAAGATCTGAAAGCACTTCACAAACATGAATTAAGCCTTCCACAACTGTGGCGAGTTACAGCAAGTATTCCTCTCTTTTACAAGCTGAAAAACTGAGGAACAGCATGAGTACGAGGCAGCACAGCACTTGAAGGGATATTTATTTTAATTAAGTTGGGCATTACCTCTGGGCTTTGCCTGCTCACAGGGTACAGTCCTGTGGCTGGCGCAGAATCTGTCTCTTGACTCTGCATAGTGCTTCACACTACAACTTGCTACTCTGATACCTTGACCGTTATGGAAGCAGTAAGTCATTTTAGGACTAGGGAAAAAGAGAGCAGTAGAAGGTGGCCGTGTGCTGCCCTGTGACAGCTCACCCTCCTCCAAGATCTGGATGTCCCTCAGCACCAGCAGGTTGAGTTTTTCTGTCTTCAACCTCAATAGTGTTATGGTGTGTGCCAGCAGCATCACAAGAACACAGGCCACGGGGATATTTCTAGGCCATTTAGGTCCAATGTGGCTTGCAAACAAACTGTATTTAGAGTGCCATTGTGCTGTTGAGGGAAGTCCCTTCACCTGGTACCCTATGCTGTTCTAAAGATCAGGGGAACCAGAGACTCATCTTTTGAAGTGTTTATCAAATGTTTTTGTTCTCATTTCCAACCTGACAGGAGCATGTGCAGGCAGGTGGCTATTTGGGATTGGGAGCTGTGCTGTTACAACTGTAGCAGCCATGAGAGCAAAGCTGCAGATGGTTTCGCCGCACGTCCCAGGCTGTTTGGAGTCTGGAGCTCTGTGCTGTTGTTTTCACCTTGACAGCATACTTGTGGAGGGATAATTAGTATGGGTAGCAAGTTAGCAGGAAAGAAAATTGTCCTGCCCTTAACAAGCTGCCCCCACCTGACCTTGTAGACATTTTTTTTTTTTCTGGATGTTTTAAATTAAGTGAAATTTTGACTAAGGTGGTTACATATAAATTGGTTGGGATAATGCTTGCTTGAGCTGAACACGCCCAGCCAGTGCCTGTCAACTTCCCGGTGTCACATCCTGTTCCTGTCTCTTTTCTTTGTTCAGTGACGCAAGTTTTCTCTAGATAGTGCATTTTCTTCTTGTTTGTTTTTTTGTTTGTTTGGTTTGGTTTTTTTGTTTGTTTGTTTTGGTTTTTTTTTTATTCTGCCCTTTTCTGCAGCATGAGAGTACAGGCCAGCCTGCTTCAACAGGCATGCCATGCACAAAGCTTGGGTTCTTGGGATTCATCTGTTTCGATGGCACATGAGTTAGCAGAACTGAGGGCAAAAGTCTGCAGGAGAGAGCTATACAAAGGAGATGTTTGCACAAATCCTCCATGGCATGTGTTTCCTGTATTTGTTTCTGTACCTTGATTTCATCCACTGAGACCATGTACAGGAACATTTCTACAGGTTGCAGAAATAATTCATTTGCACTTTCTTCTTCATCATTTAGAGGACAAAATATCCCTGAGAAGTTACTGGCATTTTTCTAAAGGCTGATTTACATGAAAACATTTCTAGAAAAAATACCTGCATCATGTTACTCATGCCAAAATGCTGGAACAATCTTACTTTTCTTCCACCATGCAGCTAATCATTGCATGGGGCCATGCTTGCAGATTCAGCAGCTCACCATTAGAGATTAAAAAATAGCAATTGATGGTGTTACCGAGTCAGTGCAGCTCATGAAACCAAAGCCTAAAACACTTATCACAGGTCCACATGTCTCAGGGGGGAAAAAGCTGCAAGAGCAACAGCATAGCCATGCACCCATTGCTGCTCTGATCCCATCAGTGACATTGGTGGGGAAAATCAGATTGCTTCATTCCTTCGGTCTGTCTTCTACACTGAAAGATACTGAACATGTAAATAGACAATAGGAAACAAGGTAGGTGTGTGATCAGAGCACTTAAGGCTTTGGGCTAAGCATTTCTGGAGAGAAATCTAACAGAAATCTAACTGAAATCAATGGTAGTGTATCTGCTCTTTAATGGGAAGCCAATACAGTGCAGCAGTGGTGTACAGTATGTTCTCACCTGCCTCTGTGCTAAGTGGGCAAGCTGCTGTGAGCTGATCCAACTGAGAAGTGTGCATGTGAATTATAGCCTCTATCAAAGAGGCCAAGATCCCACTAGCTAAGCTTGCATCAGAGTAAAAAGGCTGCAACCTCCTGGCCAGTCCAAACTGTGGAAGAGGTGTTCACAGAAAGTTCTGGTATCTACCAATAGCAGCTGTGTGTGCAGAAGGAAATAAGGGCTATTCATCTCCCAGATAGATATGGCACTTCAGTGGAAGATGGGGTTGAATTTCCTGGCAGATCCTCTCGCTGCAGGTGGCACCTCTGCAATGTCCAGACTGAGCTGGAGCCAGCTGTTTTTCATCCAAGCCTTCATCTTCCCCAGCCGCTTGGCTGTTTGAGTGATGGCTATGCTCATCTTCAGTGTAGATGTAGGACTGGGTGTCAGCATACTGTTGAGAGTGAGTTGTGGGCATCTCCCAGATTCCTGTAGTCTGACATTATTTCTGTATTAGGAGGAGAAAAGAGGATAAAAATCTGCAGCAGCCCTGGCAGTCTTGAAGGAAGGAAGACTTGTACGTTGCGACCTGGTTGTTATTGGGCTGAGCATGGAGTCAGCTTCATGCCGTTTGGATTACTGAGGTAGGTCTTTGGGCCAGCCAATGATGGAGACCTCAGCAGACAGATTCAGGCTGGGCTGGATGGTGTCCTGGCATCAGTGGATGTGGAGTTCCAATGCAATCTCTATGTGGTACCTGACTTAGATGGAAGATGAAGGGTGACAGAAGAGATGAGGTGGTGCTGCAGCACTTTGAAGGACACTCCTCTGTAAAGGAAGATTTGAAACAGGCCAGACCCTGTGTAATGAGATATGACTGCTTCTGCACCAACAAGTGCATTTTGTGGTTGAGTGTCAGTATTCAGCACTGAGGATTTGTTGAGAAGGTTCAGGTGTCTGAGTTAGTATCCAGGTTAGCTTCAGGTGCAGCCAGTGCTTTCAGGACATCTGTCTGCACAACTTAGCTAAATTCTGGAGAAAACATCATATGAGGAGCACCTGAGGGACTTGGAGTTGTGTAGTCTGGACAAGAGGAGGCTGAGAGTAGACCTTATTGCTCTCTACAACTTACCTGAAGGGAGGTTGTAATGAGGTGAGAGGTCTCTTCTCCGAGGTAACTAGAGATAGGACAAGAGGAAATAGGCATAAGTTGCACCAGGGGAGGTTTAGGTTGGACATTAGGAAAAGAGCAATTGAACAGGCTGCCCAGAAAGGCTGTGGATTCTCCTTCTTTGGTGGCATTCAAAGCCCAGCTGGACACATTCCTGTGTGACCTGATCTGGGTGATCCTGCTCTGGTAGTGGGATTGGACTAGATGATCTTTTGAGGTCCCTTACAACCTTTAACCTGTTTTCTGTGATTCTGTGAATTTCTTTTTACTGAGAGAGTGGCATTGGAACAGGCTGCCCAGGGAGGTAGTGGAATCATCATCCCTGGAACTGTTTAAATACCATGTAGATGTGGCACTTCAGGACAGGGATCAGTCATCCTGATAATATTTAGTAGATAGTTGGACTTGATGATCTTGAAGGTCATTTCCAACCTTAATGATTCTATGAGTCTATGATTCTGTATTTGCCACCAACCTAGGCAGCCCCTGCATTGAGAAATTGCCAAGGATTTGGGTTTTTGCTTCTGTAATGCATGCTGGCAAGCTGTGGCAGGAGAAAGTGTTTGAATCCAGACTGAACTAAACTGAATGAATTGATGAGTTGATTTGCTATCCTGTCTTGTGCCAGCCGTAGAGATTTTGCAGATCCCGCATCCAAATGAAGGGTTGTTGCAGTGATGGTGTGAGATAAGCTGGGACACCGTGCTGCCATTGTTAGTATTCAACTAGAGTCATGCAAGATCAGAACTCTAATCTCCTGTTTGCAGGTTTCAGCTGTTACAGGTTATCAGTGAATCAAGGTGACCTCTAAAGCAGGGAGGCCATGTGGGACTCTGCAGCTCTAAAGACAGAGACCAGGTGCATTGCACCATGGAGCTGGTTGTTATTGTACTTGCCCTGCAACTGGGCATCAGCATGTTTGAAAGGTCCAGTAAGTCCATGAGTCTTCAGGAAGGAGAGAAAGGGGAAGCTCAGATCTCTTCATAATATAAGTACAAATCCTGCTGTCATTTGTGTGCTGCTGTCTGCTTTCCCCACTGAGCTGTCCTAGCTGGACCCTCTGAAGGAGCAGCTACTATTCTTATAACTAGGAGCTTCTTTTTGGCAGCTCCCCTTGCAGCCTGGCTGTCATATCTTCTAATTCTGAAACACTGGTACAATGGTCCTGGATTTTTCTGGGAGAAATTCCCCACATTTCTCCCCACACTGAACAGGGGTGTCAGCATCCACATGATTTCTTACAGCTTTGAAACTGCCTTCGACTTCGCACCAAAGTCCCTGGCACAGTTTGAGCTGCAGTTTTGTCTAATCCTTTTAAGAGTTGGGAATGGCTGTTTTGATGTCTGATATCTATGAACATGAAAGCCTCCTTTCCCTCTAACTGTGCATTGAGCAGGGCAATGCCTGTCTCTCCTAATAAAAAATGTAATCAAAGATCTCACTTCTTGTAAAAGATGTATAAAAAGAAGAAATGATGCAGCATATTTCCATTGGCTTCACTACTGGTTTGCTGTGGTTTCTACTTCGGCGCTGCTCCCTCCTGCCTTTCACAAAGAACCCCCATCTCAACTTTCCCCATATCTTGAGAGGTTTACTTGAAAATGTTAAGCTTTGAAAACAAACAAACAAAAAAAAAACCAAATCAAAAACCAAACCAATATTGTATTTGATTCAAGGGAATTATTGATTGTCCTTGAGTTCCTGCATCACAGATATCGGCAGCATTTTGTCAACACAAAAGATCACAAGGAAATAAATATTCCAACTGCAAGGAAAAGAAGCTGAGACAGAAAATAGATGTGTCCTATTGCTCCCTCTCCCACAGCTGTTTCTTTATAAATGGTCTGTTGACCTAATGTTAATGTTTCCAGTTTACAGTAAGAAGCATTTCCCTTAAACAAGATAGTGATAAAGTGAAATGAGGGAATAGAGGGGGTGGAGAGCAGATTAGCAAAACATGATGGAGTGAGAACATCGGAACATACCGTGTGTGTCTCAGGAGTGGGAACATGTCTCAGTGTGTGAATAAATATATAATGTATAGACATATGCTCTCTCTTCTTAGAAAGGGAGTTTTTTGAGTGGTCCCAGATTGTGCTGCTTTCACTAGCATGGCAAATTAAAAGGCAGGATGCTTGTGTCGAGCAAGTGAGCTGGTAGTTGAGGGATCAGAGGTGGTTCAGATGGAGCATCCTCACTCCCTGAAAAGGAGACTAGTCACAGAAAGGGGTCTTGCGCATCACTCAGGCCAGCATGTGAGGAGCAAGCAGTCTGTCTGGAGCAACACAGTGCACTCAGGTTTGCTCGTTTTCATCTTACAGACAAGGGCTAATACTTTTCTACTGGAAATCAGATTTTCACACAAATTCAGTTGAGAAGAAAGAGCCTAGGAAGCAGAATCAGATAAGTGTTAGCACAAAGGTATTTGTTAAATAGAGTTTTATTTCCAAGAAGCCTGTGCAGAGCTGTTGCCCTCTTTTTATTTCCTCCTCTGGCATTTGTTCCCATTTTCACTGCCTCCACAATTCTCCCATTCAAGCTGAAGAAGCCACCTCCAAAAGCCCAGTGTAACATATTATGTAACATTAGTAGAAATTATTAGCAGCAGTAATTTCAATATTCAAATGGACAAAATATTTAGTAATTGCATGGGAGCTGTGTAAGTTTTTCTGAACTCTAACCATAATGGCAACCTGTGGCTGACATCCCAGCATGAGGGGTGGTGGAGGTGTGAAAGGAAGGTATGGAGGCAGCAATGTTGCTGCAGTGCCATGCTCCCCTTGGCATCTCTTTTGCAACCCAAGTGTCCCTGGAGCTGGAGGCTGCCTGAATGCGATCCTGTGCTCTAGATGAACCTGCTTTGGCAGGAGGATTGGACTAGATAATAATCTTCAGAGGTCCCTTCCATCATTCTATGATTCTGTAATGAATCATATCAATAATTTTAGCATTCAGACTGTGCCTTTCTCAAAGACCTTTGCAAATACCACTTGATTCTTACAGCATGCCTGTTTGGTGTTAGAGGTGTTACTAAGTTTTACTCAAGGGTAAGGATATTGAGATGCAGAGAAATGATGCTGCTTGTGTAGTTCATGCTGGGACCCAAAGTGAAGAAGCTCCTGACTCCCAGGTCTTTATCGTGTGACTACTCAGCTCTGTGTGATTTCTGTGGCATGTCTGGAATTGGTGGTCATCGTGGACAGTAGCCTGAGGAAGACTGTCTTTGGCTGATAGGATGTGGATAAAGGCAGTAATAACTCACAGTGAATAGCAGAGCTGTCTCACTGGTGCTGTGCTTTAAGCTTATAGTCAGGAGTAGTACCCATGCCTTACGCAGGGGTTTTTGACCCACAGAAACATGATTTTCCATGCAGAAACATGGCAGCTTGAGGCCAGCTGTGGTTTGTAACTCTCACCAACCTCAGTCAAGGACGGTAATTGCTTAAAATTGTCTGAAATGCTAGAAGTTTATTTTCTAGTGTTGCATCCTACTCAGCATTCACCACATTGCCCATCTCTATTTTACTGTTGCACTCCTTAATTCTGCAGTAAATTGTTCCAGCCTTTAATGTCTGTGCCAGTGACCCAGGGATTAAGTTAGTGATGGAGATCTTCAGAGGAAGGAGGCAGGTTATATACCATATGCCTCAAACAAGGGAGACCTAATTTATTTTTGCCCTTGTGTTAAACTGAATTCACCAAGGCTGTCTCAGTGTCCTGGAGAAGAGGACGTGCTCTCAACTTGTATAAAAACATGACATGGTATCTCTAGACATATTTTTTAACACATCTTATTTTGACATCCTACTTGCTGTTTTGAATGACACTGTTCACTGAGAAGTTGTCTTTAAGCTGGCCACAGTGGCACTTAGCTTTTTATTCCGATAGGTTACATCATTTCCAAACCCATCAGTGTGTTAAGAATGCTTTAAGTTTGCAAAACAACTTGCACTACACCAAACATGTCTGTACTGAATTTCTTTCACCGTAGTGGTGCCAATTGACCCCCATTTTACAGGTTTTTTTATTCTCTACCTTCTTATCAACATACAGTTCATACATTTCACTGCCCAGATTCTAAGATACATTAATACTCTTTTTTAATTATCTTCACCTGAAACCTTTTTTATAGTCTATCTAAATAGTATTAATAGTTTCATTAACTCTTTCAGTGCAGAATTTTTGTATTAGAGTCATAGAATCAGAGAATGGTAAGGGTTAGAAGGGACCTCTGGTGTTCATCAAGTCCAGTCCCCCTGCCAGTGCAGGGAACACCCAGGGCAGGCCACACAGGAACAGATCCAGGAGGGTCTTGAAAGTGCCTAGAGAAGGAGACTCCACAACCTCTCTGGGCAGCCTGTTCCAGGTTCTGTCACTCTCAACAGTGAAGAAGTTTTTCCTCATATTGAGGTGGAACTCCCCTGTGTTTCACCTTGTGACCATTACCTCTCGTCCTGTCACAGGGTACATTTGCAAAGAGACTGGCCCCTTCTACTTGACACCAATGCTTAATATATTTGTAAACATCAATAAGATCCTCTCTCAGTCTTCTCTAGGCTAAACAGCCCCAGGGCTCTCAGCCTTTCTTCTTAAAAGAGATGTTCCATCTTCATAGTTCTCCATTGGACTCCCTCTAGTATTTCCCTGTCCCTCTTGATCTGGGGAGACCAGAAATGAACACAATACTCCAGATGTGGTCTCACTAGTACAGAGTAGAGGAGTAGGAGAACCTCCCTCAACCTGCTGGACACACTCTTCTTGTTAGTGTCAAAAGGATTTTCTTCTGCACATAAGTGATGCTTTTCCAGTCAGATTATGTTATATTCCTCTAGGCTCTACATCAGGTATTGTTTTCTATGAACTGACTTTAGCATGTTTAGGGAATAGATTTTTTTTCCCCTCTTCTTAAGAAAAGGAAAGATAAAGGAAAACATAGCAACGACAGCATGGCAACAGCAGCTGCTGAACAAAAGAAAAACAGGCAAACAGAATTCCGAAACATGTATGCACTGTTAAGCTATTTTTACTGGTTGGTGAGTATGTCGAAGTATTATAACAGAATAAGTGTGAAAATAGCTTACAGATAATTAATAAGAAACTTTAGATGAGAACATATCTTAATGACTAGTCTCCTAGCTAGACCTTATGCTGTATGAGTTTCCACACATACAGATGTAAAGGTAACCTCTGACCTGTGCTCTTTATATATTGCAAATTTATCTGTGGAATTCTAAATAAAATTCCATGCAAAGATTTATGTCAGTGGAGCATGAAGGTTAAATAACTGGGCACTAAAAAGGAAAGAATTGTGCATCCCTGCATAGTGACTTAAGGATAATTGCATCTTAAGGATAATTACATCTGCCTCTGCACCTTAGCAACGGAGGTTTGCCATCCATATGGGTGTGAAGGGGCCCTACAGCCTGGGTGTTTCTGGAAGACTTGTAGGAGCTCTACGTGGCTCCTGGCTCCACTGCTGACCTGCTGTGTGACCCTGGGGATGTGGCATCAATTCTCTAGGGACCCGTTTCCCATTCACCATTTGTCTATTTGGAGCACACAGACAGGAACCTCCAGCACAGAAACACTCGTATTTGCATCTTTGGGCAGAGCTCTACTGCAATAGTGACAAAATAATAATACTGTGTGCTGAAAAGTGACAAAGTAATGAAGAACAGCATCTTCTTTGGCTAGCCTGAGAAATGTTATGCTTCACCATCCCCTCCTCAAGATGCTCCACACTCACTGCAGACCAGTAAACAATGGGAAGTCTTAGTTAACTAAATTCAAAATAATTCATTGAGAACTTGAGAGAAACAGCATCTAAAGTGTCAAACTTTGTTACCGTTGTAGTCTGATCTTTTGTGCTGTGTGAGCTCTTTTCTGTGTTCAGAAAAGATCCATGAGAGACTGAGGACAAACACAGTCTCTCAAATCTCCTCCACAACCCCGATGCTTTTATTGGCACTGAGAGAAACACAGCTCAGCCCTCTGTAGCCAAAGCTACATTCATTTGCCTTTAGAAACAATACAAATCTGTTTGCCTGGTTAAATAAAGTCCTTTGCGGGGCTCTGTTGTGGGAATGATATGCCAGCCTGTGCTGAATGGAGCAGTCAGTGGGATGAATAGGCTGATTGTCAGGCTGGGGGAGTCCCCTGCACACTGCAATGCCCTTCCCTGAGCGCTGGGCACTGTGCCTGCAGCTGGTGCAGGGGCTGCAGGTGCCACTCTGCATGGCCAGGGGCTCTCTGTCCAGCAGCCTCTTCCTACACCATTTCATGGAGTTTGATTGATTTACTGCAAAATGTTACCAGTCTGGTATTTCACACATTCCCTTCCAGCCCTGTGGTTTGAGACTGTACTGGTTTCTGCAGCAACAGAGGCAAATGGGATTTGATCACCGGGGTCCATTCCCTGGTTCTGTGTTGCTTTGTGGATGTAGGAAGCCCTTTCCTTCTTGTCCTCAATCTCAAGTAAGGCACTTCAGAGATGTGCCAAGCAGCATCTAGCTAGTGCTTTTAATTCTCCTCATGATGTAGACTTACTTCTTCTGGAAAGTTTGGTGTGCAACTGGTAGGGAAGTAGAGTGATGAAGTTCTTCAGAGGACATCAGGAAAGAGGAAGCAGCAACTAAAGTGGTTTCGTTCCTTCGTTCCCTCTGAGGCTGCTTTGTCGGTTTTTTTTTTCAAATTTATTTGAAGACAAGTAAGTGAAATGTGACACTTAGAAGCACTTTGTCTGTAGGGTTCTTTCTGGCTTTAAATTACTCTGTTTACACATCTTTGTCTGTGAAACACAGAATCACAGAATGT
>VYZU01088773.1:291814-313943 GCA_013401355.1 Ceyx cyanopectus | reverse complement strand
TCTCCTATTATGAGAACCCTCATAATAGCACACTCACCTTCCAGATGCAGCTCCCTCTGGCAGTGCAGACAGGCCAGGGTCCTCTGCAAGCTGCAGTGTGTGAGACTGCACTGGCAAAAATCCTTCACTTCCAAGCTGAGGGTCCCTCCTGACAACCTGCACTTCTGTCTGTCACACTCTGCAATGGAAGACATCTAAGAATTGTCAGTGTACAGTGTCACTTTTTATGCCACATATTTGCAAGTTATTACTAGAATTTGCTATTGGATAACAAGTGCAGCATGAACCAGCAGTGTGATTCTGTGATTTACATGCAAGGTTTTCCTGATCAGTATTGGAGTATTTGGATGACATGAACAGCTTCAGGGAAGGTTTCTAAGCATTGAGCTCTGCAACAAACAGCTGGTTTGTGTGTTTAACCTCCTCAGAGCAGAAGTGGTAAACCTTTGAAAACCCCTCGAAAACCAAAATCAACAGTTTTGCTCTGTTTGCATTAGCAGGAAAAGTTTTGTTGTAATTATCCCTCAGCAAACACCAGCCTCCATGAAAACATACCACGGATCTGAGGACAACCAGTAAACAAATGTGACCAGGACAGGGTTTATCTGCAGCTGCCTGGCTGTGCTGCACCATGGCAGTGTGCACGGGGAGCCAAAGCCCTGCAGCTGCATCTATTGAGATTTCTGACAGCTAATATTCCAGTTTCCTGGGTTTCTGCTCATTTTATACATCCTTGAGGTATTAATAAATTATTTTTCTACATCTCTGCAGCAGGAAACCAGTCTCTCAGGGTGGGATAAAACCTTTTCATCTGCCATAAATTAAGGATAGAAACTTACTTTGGAAGTCACAGTTTACACCTGAAAATGCACACACATCTACATGCACATTTGTTGTATCTATCCATAGTAGCTCATTGTACAGAAAGGAGGTCAGGAAACTTCTGGGTTTGGGGGAGGGGGATTGGGCTTTGGTGTTTTAAGGGGTGGTGAGCTATCTTTGCATCTTATTTTTTCATCAACTTTTTTCCTGTTTGAGAATCACACTGACATTTAACATAAATCTCTTCCCAGCTGGGTTACAGTTTGAGGAACCAGAAAAACCTGAATCCAGATTTCCTCAACATGTTCACAACTACATATTCTACTTATAAATAGAATGACCAAGACACATATGTAACCAAACTGCTTGCTGTGAGATCCGTGGACATCAGTATCTTTCTTAGGTGCTGCTGTAAATACTCCTTATTCAACTATCTCATCACAATCCCCAAATCAGAGAATTTAGTTTTCTGCATTTTTAAGCCCAGCACAGATGCTTTGAATTCTTGTCACTGACCTCTTGGAGGTTCTTAACTGACACAAAAACTCTTAGAAATGCAGCCATCTCACAGAGATCTCATAGGCAATACAAATCCATTGTCCTGGCAGAACACTGCTGCTAGTGAGGGGACAGGTCTCACCCATTGAAGTGCCTAGTCTTGCTCTCACTAAAAAAAAAATAAATAATAGTTTTCCAAAGAAAATCTCAGTTACCAGCTTTGTTCACTGCAAGTTTGAAGTCTAGAGGTTTCACTATCTCTACCTATCCCTGCTTTTGCAGCATTTTTTCTCTGGAGCTATTGCCCAAGCTTGGTGTGGTGCTATGCCAAGGGCTTCTAAAATGACATTTTTGTAGTGAATTAAGCACTTTCTGTATTAATGACTTAGCCAGTCCTGCTCCAAGATTTGCTGTTTACACTACACTTTGACTATGCAAAACACTTGGAACTCTAATGAAAACCTGGGACTTCCAGCATTACTATTTTGAAATGAAAATCCAGTAATCAAAGCTAAAACTGAGAACAATTTATAACTGTTAAGGTATAGCTTATTATATATTATATAATAATATAGAAATATATATAATATAATATATATATATTAACCCTCGGCATGGTTGGCAATAGCCATGATTTGCAGGGCACAGCAGAGGACACAGAGCCAGCTGGGAAAGCAGAGTAATCGGTAGGTGGCTCCACTCCTCTGCTGACAAGACAGTTCCCCCTGGTGCCAGCTACATGCTGCTGTTTCTATGTGGAATCACCAATGACTTTTTCTAACACAGATCCTTACATATAAAAATGGCTTGAAACCAGGAGCTGCAGCTTCAGTTATTTTTCTGGGCTCCAATCAGCAATAAACTAGAAGGAAATGCCCAAGAGGCACCTGGGCCAGGTTGTTGGCACCACCTTTGTCCACAGCCCTTTGCCATGCCTTTTGCCTCGGGCACCAGTGACCTCGATTTGGCCATAGCAGGAGCACATGGCAATAGGGAAGACTTCCCACTGGAAGGACATCAAGCAAGAGCACCTAAAAACACTCAGGGAAGGGGAACTGGGTAAACAGGAATCACTTTTTCAGCACTTCCTAGGGACATCTCACTGGACCCTCTGGTACAGATGAAGAACCTTCCCCAGGACATTTTCTTTGCCCCAATAGGAAGGTGTCTGAGGAGGCTCAAACCTGGGTGTGCTTTGTAAATGGCAATATTAGAGTTGACTGAAATTTGACCATAGATTCATAGAACGTATTGGCTTGGAAGGGAACTCCAAACAACCCCAGAACAACCCCAACTCTCTCAGCCTGTCCTCACAGAAGAGGTGCTCCAGCCCTCAAATTATTTTTGTAGCTCAAGTCCTCCGTCCCTCTTTCCCTTGGGATCCTATCTTAGGAAACAGGCACTCTGACATTACTGTCAGCTTGTCTTTTCCTAAGGGAGCCCTTTTTTGAATTATTAAGTCTCACCATCATTTGGTCTCTTGTTCAGCTCCTTCTTGGTCCTGTTGCTGGGCCCTGATCTCCAGATTCTCCTGGCAGCTCGTGTTTTGTGAGCCTATGGTGCTAGGAACAGACAAAATAGAAGGTACCATGGAGCCAACACTGAATGCACAAACCAAAGTTCACAGATCAAGTCAGTCAGAAAAGACAGGTGTAGGCCATGGTGTACATCCTTCTGCACAAGGCTAACAGCACCTAGAGCATTTCCAGAGTAACCATCACCCTTCACTATCTCCAGAAGGTGGGTGGAGCAAGCTCACTCCATCACTGCTTCTGCCCATATTTCTAGTCACACATAGTTTACATTTCCACCAGTGGGTGGCATTATTACCACAGATTACTTTTAAATCCATTAGAGGTGAAAGGAGGACAATCCAGTTCACCAGCTGGAGTCACTGATAAACAAGCACAGACTGTGAAACATGTATTTATGAAAAAGTGCTAAAAAGTTAGTCAGTGTATTCTACTCTTGGAAGAGACATCATTTTCTTCAATGCTTGTTTGTTATTGAGCATATGAGAGCCTATAGATGTTAAATGACAAGCTGTTTCACCAACAATTCACAGAACACATCAGAATAGTTTGTAAACCACAAAAGAGAAGTTTAAACTAACCCTTTTATTGTTACTACTATCACTTTTGTCCTAAACTGTTTCCCTGCTGTTAAAAATTAGTTGAGTATTATGCAAGTTTGCTGTACAGCTTGTCATGAAGAGGATGTGCAGTGAAATAGCTTTTACCATGAGACAGCACCACACCTGGGCCTTAGCAAACAGAAAAGATGATTACTAATTGGTAAGAGCAAGTATTGGTTCTTTCTCAGTCTTGATCATCTGCAAATACTTAGATTTTTCTAACTAGCTTCCTTTATGTGACAGCTGCCATGGAGGAACATGGTGGAACAGACAGCAAAGATGTTTTTTGTGTAGATGCTCAGGATAAGGCCAGTTACTGAGCTTTTTAAAACTACCAACAACTGCAGTGTTTGAGACTTACCATAGAATGGGTTGGGTTGGAAGGGCCCTTTCAAGGCCCTCTAGTTCAACCTCGTGCAGGGAGCAGGGACATCTGCAACTAGAGCAGGTTGCTCAGAGCCCCAGCCAACCTCACCTGGAATGCTTTTGCATCTGTGATTTTATTTTTTTTTTCCTAAGTAAAATTCAGTGTACAAAATGACTGTTTCTGTCATGTTTGAGGTTTGGAGTTTCACTTCTTTTTTATGAGAGTTCTGTATATAGAAGCTCTGCAAGAACACCCCATGAAAAATGAGCAAACAAGGCTGAGAAAAACAATGGCCAATACCAGTCACAAAACCACCAGAAGACACAAACAGACAAAGGCATAGGTCTGGACCACTGGAAGAAGATGAAAAATAAAATTAAATGAAAAAAAAAATGTGGGGAATTGCAACTTAACAGTATTGAACACAGAAAATATTATTGGGATTTAAATCTTTTACTTGTCAGCAGTTCTGAAGAAAATTTGTATATTCAAAAAGATGGAGATAAAATGTGAGTGAATCACCTGGGACAACAGTGCAGAGTGTGGCTGTCTCTAGAACTAGGAAATTAATTCACTCTCCTTTTTTTAGCTCTCAGATTGCTGCAGTTTCAGCCACACAGAGGAAATTTGGAATACACTGGCAACTACAAGGGAAGGAACTGCACACCAAAGAGGTGGAACAAATGCTTGGCTAATAGGCAGGGATAGGAACTACAAATACACAAACCACAGCTCAAATTCACTTGAATTGCAAAAGAAGAACTGCATGAGGCCTGGCAATGCAAGAAGAGGCAGTCATGTGATGGAGAGGACAGTTTGAGAAAGGTAATTGTTTGTACAGCTATGACTTCTGCAGCCTGGATGCTGTGGGGATCCACACAGTCAACAGTTGGCTGTCTTCAGCTACCATCCCCTGTCCCTCTCCTAAGGCAGTCTCTTCTGCAAGAGGACTTCAATAAACACTGCTGTGTTGTCTGTGCACAGCCAGCACTGGTGTGAGAATGGATGGTGCACTGGCAGCTCACAGCCTGGATAGCACCTACAGATAAACACCTATCTCCAGTCCTTCCTTGGGTCAGACTTTTATGCAGCCTGTAAAATAGCACATTGATGAGAAAACTTTCCAGAGAAGGTGGGAGCAACTGAAATAACCTTTTAGTAGTTCTGCTTCTTGCTTTTATTAAGTTTCCTTACATTGTTTTTAATGTGTCCCCCTACTCCCCATCCCATATAAAAGGTTAATGTCCTCACAGTCAAGCTAAGCAGGTTTGGTCCACCTCTGCACTCTTGGGATTTATTTGGCCAGTGCCACATACCTGATGCCATCTAACAAAGAGGTAAGACTACTTCTTCTTCTCTGCCACTGCCAAGCTGGTAGTTTCACAGCAACACCCTCTACATCTTACTAAGATCCCTTCTCCCTTAACTCCAAACCTTGTGATCTCTTGCCCTTTCCTTTTTGTTAGTATTTGCCATGTGGTTCTTCTCCAAGCAGGAGCTGAAAGAAGACACACTGCCACTTTAGAAGGGGACACCTTAGAGGTCCTCTACTAGAGACTATAGTTATACTTAGTCCCTTTCCCTCTTCCTGCTCTCCAAGCCACTGCAGGGACTTCACTCAACAATTTTCATCCATTTTTTCTGCATCATTTTACTTGCTCAGATTTGGGTTTTTTTAGTCTATGTTTTCTTGAACTCTCGGATATGTTTTTATCTTTCTTTCTTGGAGTTCACGCATTCTAAGTTTTTATCATCAGGGTGTTGGACTAGATGATCTCCAGAGGTCCCTTCCAAGCTCTACCATTCTATGAATTATGCTAAATGGGCTTTCATAAGGCTGCAGACTTGGTCCCTGCTGACAGTATGAGTGAAAGATCAGAAGCATATCTGAAGTGTGGCATATGTGGTAAGGACAGGTCATCAGACCTCAAAAGGCTGCTGATGATAGGAAATAATCTCTTAACCAAGAAGAGTTTTTACAGAGTAGAAGAGAGATTGTATCTAGATTCAATTCTATTCATTACCCCAAGAAATCAAGAATACTCATTACTGATGAAATTCAGAAGAGAGATCTAGTTTGATAGAGCAGAAAATAGTAAGTGGGACAAGATAAGCACGCAGACCCATAGTGATTTATTGAGGCAAAACTGTTACTACCAAAATTAAGAAAGAATAATGCCTTCAGATCAAGAGATTTTTTTTTTCCTCAAAAACAGGTATGTAAAGCAAGACTTTTGTCATTGTTACTGTGAATGAAGAGATGAACTTTTGCCCCTGGTACAACATGTCAAGGAAGACATGTCAAGAGGTCCTTACACAGACAAAAGAGCAGCAAGAGAAACAGCTGCCAGTTTCTGTGGCTGCTAGTAAACTAAAGATGTACACAACCTGCAGGACAAGAACCTGCACTGGAGAAACATCTTCCAGTGTCAGAGTGAAAAATCTCCACAGATGCAGCCTGTGGAACATGACTGAGAAGCTGCTTCCCCTACAGTTGTTTCATTCTGGCAAAACATGAAACCAACAGATCCCACATCTCACGCTGTATTCACATCAAGCTTTTCTGGAAGAAATACTTCAGCCAAACATCCTCTGTGCTCTCTTCTACTGTCTCAGGATCCCCCACAATACAAATAGGGACCACCACACTCACAGGAGACATTTACAGAAGCTGCTAGGATTCCTGGTGGGACACAGTGCACCCTGCACCACATACAGGTGCTTGCACCCACCTCACTTACTCAGTATTTTAACCCCTATCACCACTTGGTCAGCAGAAGATAAGATTTGCTGTATGTAGAACCCACTACAAGAGACATCAAGCAAAAACGTGACTTGAATTAACACACCTTGATAAGAAACAAAGGCAAGTAGGATTTTGATGAACAATTAGTAAAAGGAGCTTTGCCAACACAATGTCCACAGCTCTTTCCTTCTACAATCACACAAGGTAACTTGCAAAATTAGTTACCAGGCAGAAAGAGACTAGAAACACAGACAGATAGGGGTTGGAAGGGTGCTCTGGAGATCATGTCACCCAAGCCCCTGCCTCCAGAGCAGGGTGCCAGGATCACATTGTCCAGGGAGGTTGGGAATCTATCCAGGGGAGACTTCACAGCCTCTCTGGGCAGCCTGTTCCAGGGCTCCAACACGCCACACTCTCCAAGTGCCTTCCTCCTCTCTGCTCACTACAGATGAGCTTTTGATACTTTTTTCCCCCCTCAGATTAAGATGCCCTTCACAACCCCCAAGACAGAGCAAGATTTACACTGAAAGAAATATTCTTAGTGGCCTCTAGTTTAACAATTACTGGGTAAGACGAAACTGCTTTAACTCAGTTGCAAAGTTCTCAGTGGAAACTTTGCTTTACCTTACACATAAAATGTGTTTCAATTTATTTCTGATGTTAAAGGACCATCTCTGATGAGCACAGAGGAGAGAAGCACTTGTGATACAATCTGTAAGGAAGTACGAAGTTTCCGTTAAGTCACAGCTACCTACTGACAGCTGCTTTCTGCAGCTGCTGGATATCACTGCACAGGCAGCACCTCCCTGCCACAGCTACCTGGCCACAAGCAAGGAATTCTGCATCTTTAGAGCAAAGAAGCTTCTTCACATTGTCTGAAGGGGAAAAAAAAGAACAGGTAAAATTTAAAATTTACAAAATGCAGCTGCCCATCATGTGTGACTAATGCTTTTTTGTCTACCTTTTGTTGCTGTTCAGGTAATTTTTAAAGCTGTTTTGAAAAATCCTGCATAATCTGAAATGGGTGTTTGTGTGGTCTGTGAGCATATGTTTTTCATATTTCAGGTATGTCCAGGGGTAGTTGTTGCAAAGCTGTCCTCTCTAGACCACTGGCAACAAACAGCCTTGTCTCTGTGACCTGTAATTCAGATTAAATTCCTCTCTTTATAAACAGAACTGTAGGTTGGAAAGGTGTCCTCCTGGGACTACATATAGCAGGGGTCACATTAAAGAGTCTATATTTGTTGTTATACAGCAGCAACAACATACAGTGCAAAGGAAAAAAGTTATATTACTTGTGCATTTCAGTCATAAAGGGGAAGGACATAACAGGTTGTGAAAAATGCTGGTATTTAGGCTAAAAAGTGACACTTGCTGTGATGTGAACAACACTGAGAAAAAAAATATAAAAATATATACATATATTTGCACTGTGCCCAAGTTACTTACCTGGAAGTAACAGCACTTAAAACTGTTTCTACCTGTCACAAGTGACAAATTCTTATTAATCATTTAGCTACTGAAGACAGCACTTACTGTAAGCTCATCAGCTTTCAGAAAGCATAATTTCATTAGAAAGAAGAGTCAGATGCGTTTTTATTGCTGTCATCTTTGCCTGCCTAGAAAGGTGGGCGAGACCCTGAACTGCAAAGAACAGCACCTTGGCTTTTCATTTTATTCCAGCCAGGATTTTTCCCCTCTCTGATGTGGTATCTGTGGTCCGTGTCTTTCATTCCTCTCTGTCCTTTGAACAGTCTTCTGGGTGCTTGACCCCCAAGCTGCACAGTGTGGCAAGGACTAAGCACAAGTGAAGGACAGGGCATTTTAAGGTGCACATGCATCCCACAACACAACTGCTGTCTGAGATGCTGCAAGGAGAAGTGCTGGAGCTATGTGTCACTTGCTGCCAGTCATTCAGCCTGGTGGAGAAATCACACGGTCTCCACGCTCTGAAAGCCACTGGTATTTTTATGTTATTTCTTCTTTCTTTTCTCAGGAACTGGGGGGAAAACCATGAGTTCTTCAAGCACAGAGTCCTCTGAGGTTGAAATCTCAACCTTCTATGACTACTATGATAATTACAGCGATGCTCCAAAACCATGCAGCAAGGAAAGCGTCAAGAGGTTCGCAGCCTCCTTCCTGCCTGTTCTCTATTCCCTCGTATTCCTGGTGGGGCTCACAGGAAACATTCTGGTCATAGTGGTCCTCTTCAAGTACAAGAGGCTGAAGAGCATGACTGATGTGTACCTGCTCAACCTTGCCATCTCAGATCTGCTTTTTGTTCTCTCCTTGCCGTTCTGGTCTTATTTCATAGCAGACCAATGGGTGTTTGGAACTCTCTGGTGTAAAATAATTTCGTGGATCTACCTGGTTGGGTTTTACAGTGGGATTTTTTTTATTATGCTTATGAGCATAGACAGATACCTGGCAATTGTTTGTGCAGTGTTTTCCTTGAAAGTAAGGACTGCCTTCCATGGCTTGATTACCAGCCTTGTTGTGTGGCTAATAGCTCTTTCAGCCTCCGTTCCAGAGCTCATATTTAGGGAATCTTTTAATGAGCATAATTATACTACCTGCAAGCCAAGATATCCAGGCAATTTCACAATATGGAGGCTTTTTTCCACTTTGGAAATCAACCTTTTGGGGCTTGTAATCCCTTTTATAGTTATGACATTTTGCTACTCCATGATCATTAAAACATTAGTTCACTGTAGAAATGAGAAAAAGAATAAGGCCGTCCGGATGATTTTTGCTGTCATGGTTGTGTTTTTCTTCTTTTGGACCCCCTACAACATCGTTATTTTCCTACAACTGCTGGAAACTATGGGAGTCCTTAGAGACTGTCAAGTGAGCAAGAATCTGGACTATGCTTTCCAGGTAACAGAAATCCTCGGCCTTTTCCACTGTTGCCTCAACCCAGTCATCTACTTCTTCATGGGGGAGAAGTTTAAGAAATATGTGAAGATGCTTTTTAAGAACTGGCGGTTGCCTGGAGAGCTTTGCAAGTGGTGTGGAGTTCACATCGCTTACCGCACGGAATCCACCAGCTCCTTCCACACGCAGTCAACCGGAGACCAAGACGCTCTGTAGCGTGTCAGACCAGCCCTGAGCTCACCCGCCAGCAAACTGACACGAGCAGGGACCCTGAGGAGCTAAGCAAAGGCAGTGCCAGATAATTATACACTTCAGCTTTGATCCCTGTGCCGGTATTATGCAAGCAGGTGTCCTAGCTGGAAACGTGGGAGGAGGACCCGGGAGCGTTACCTGCTGCGGTTACAAATCGCTGCTCAGAGGCAATGGCAGCCTCAGCTCTCCCCTGCCAAGTGCTGTGCTGCTGCTTCACCAGCATCAAAACCCAGGTCAGGCTGCATGATGGGGGAAGGGGCAGTGGAGAGAGAAATATGCTTACAGAAATATTAATGTATTCAAGAAAGGTGGTTATTACCACACACATTTTCATTCTAGAGCTGATCTGTGTAGGATTTGTTTGCTCTGACTTTCGCACGCTATTAACAGAACCTGCTGCTGTTTCATCTCAGAGACAATAAACCCTCTGCTATTAAGAAAAAGGACAAAAATATATTCTTTATGTGCACAGAGATGCAAACAAACTGTATTACATTGTGTTATAGCCACATTTTCTTAGATGTCCATGTTGCCACGCATTCCCATGTGTAGGTGTGTATGTAGGTGTATATATAGGCATTTTGAGTTAGATTACTGTAATTCAGGACAGCAATTCTGTGTTTTAATTAGCATTAGAAAATCATAAAATATTTTTTAATAGAAGTGTTAAAAAAACACTTGATTTTCCATCACTCATGAATAAATTTGAATCGTCTTGGTTAAAAGTGTATCTTTTAGAGCAAATGTTCTGTTCCCAAGACTCCCCAAGACTCAGTTTTTATCCACTAGAGATGTATCTGGCAAGAAGTAAAACCTGAGATTGTGTAGAAACAATGTCACAACTTCAAAACCACATATGAATCCCAGCATTTGATAACAGCAAAATGCAGAATGTGATGCCCCAGCAGCCACTCGCCCGATATTAATCGGAGATGTGAACAGGAAGGAAACTCACAGAGCAATGTTTAGTTTTTGGCACAAAAATAATTTTGAAAGAAGTAAAAATCAGTAAGGTGGTAGCAGACAAAGCATGAGTAGAAAAATACATATTGGAAGATATTCTCTGTGTGTCATTATGCTGGAGGAAAACCATTCAAGGGGAAGACTTTGGTATTGACAGCATATGAAGATGAAAAGTGCCTGCTCAGCATTGGGGCATGGCTGCAAAGAGCAGCCAAAACACTCAAATGTATCAGGAAAGGGCTGGAGAAGAAGTGTCAAAATACTGTAGTACCATTATTCTCATTATCCTAAATAAGAACCATAAATAGAAGCTCACCTCCCTGTGACCTCTCACCTGATACAAGACTGAAAGCAGCACACATATATACAGCCCCATCATAATTAATTTGAGGAATGCATTACCATTAGCAGCTTGTTGAGACTGAAAAGCAAGGATCTGCATTAATATAGATAATTCACCTGGACATTGGAAAGTTAGGGATATAGAGACCCTAATGAAGTTGAATAAAATTGATCTGTGGAAGTTCCTTCCAACCCCTACCATGCTGGGATTCTGTGATAAAGACAACAGCTCTGCAAGACATGACTTGCACTAAAAAAGTGATCCCCCTGCCCAACAAAGAGACTATAAATTCACACTAAAAACTTTAGAAGCCACCAAATACATCAGTTGGGAAAAAAACTGCTACAAGGGGTGGGTTAACCCATCCACTGCCTATTTTGGAAAGGAAAAGGAAGATAATTTGCAAGTGTCAGGTGCTTCAAAGTCTCACAGATGTCACTGAACCCAACAACATGTCCCTCCCAAGCCAGGCACAGTGTCCTCACAGATATTATCTTGATGTGAACTGTTGAGCTATTCATCAGCCAAGCACTCAAACTAACCTGGAAGCCAGACAGCACACTGCAGTTATTTTTCTCTTGGTTTTACTCTGTGGTCCTTCTAGTCAGTAAGGATAAAAGGGGCCTTCTGAGAAGCTTTGCTCTCTAGACAAGGGAAAGGGCTGCCCATGCTGGCTTGGCCAAAACAATGGTCAGCAAGCAAAAAGCAAACCTTAGAGTCTTGATGACCTTGAGATGAGAGGTCCAGAGCTAAGAGCAATGCTGAGGAACAGGCAGCAGCTCACAAGCTGGTTCAGCTCTTGGGCATACACCCTGAGGTGGGGGACAACAATCTACTCATGCATGGCATTAACAGGCTGCACCCAGCAGCTTTGCCACAAGTGGAGCTCATGTAAAGCGCCTTTTCCACACCAAACTCAAAGGTGCTGCTCACAACCACTCAGCTTTCTGTCCCAGAACCCACACACGTGTGCACTGTTGGGGCAGAGGGTGCCTGGCACAGCCAGAGATCCCCCCAAGTGAACACTGTCCTTGGTTATGTGTCCAAATAACCTCTTCCAGCCATCCTGCTAATACAGCGACCCAGTGTGTGTGCTGGATGAGTAACCAGCTGGATACTGTGCTCTGCTCAACTGGGTGCAAAGGAGGCAGCTCACCTTTAAGTGAGGCTCAAGAATCCAGGTCCTGGAACTACAGTTCAAACTTGCTCCTCTTGTCACCTGGAACAAATCTCTGTCCACCACACGCTGAGCTACAGCAGATGATGCTTCCTCATTTGAGAGAGAGCTTTGAAATGTGCTGAGAAAGGGGAAGACAGTAGTATTAACAAAGATAAAAATAAAGGAGGGATTTTCAAAGCATCAGTTGCCCAAAGGTCTCATTTTAGCTGAATAAGAGTTTCCAAGCAATGAACAATGGTTTGTACAGACCAAATGAACCATGAAAGAATGGATATAGACATGCGAGTGAAGCAAAGCTGACTCATTCTCAACCCACATTTTTCCAGCAGAGTTCCTCAGAAGGCCAGCCAGCATCCTCTCTCTGCAGTAGCACTAGGCCACCATAGAAAGGTAGGTGAGGGGTAGAATACATCAGCTTCACCACATTAAATACAAATAATAAAAGGCAAAACCAAATCAGTTGGTTTGTCTTCATACAGCACTTAGGCCACCAGTCACTCTAAACACAGAGCTGAATTATGCACTTAGCTTTTGCTCTGAAAGATGGCTTCACCCACTGAACTGTGCAGCAGCAAGGCTGGCAGCTCCTCAGTCTGCAAGCCAGTGAGGAATTGGTAACAATTGCCAATTGCCCAACCAAGAAAGTCCTCAGTTGGATCCAGATTCTGCAAGGAAGGTCACAGGTTCATGTGAAAGTTATCTGGAGGTAAGTGGGTGACAACAGCCAGCTAATGCCATCTTGCAGTAACAGGTTCTTAGCTGACACAGAGATTGTATGTCTTAAAACAGAAAAGAGACTGCTCTTCAAAGGTGACTGAAAGAAGTAGGGGGGGAGAAGTCATTCTCTGTGTGAAAACAGGCCATCATATTCCTTTAGTTTTTGTGATGTTATTTTTTTTTATNGTAACAGGTTCTTAGCTGACACAGAGATTGTATGTCTTAAAACAGAAAAGAGACTGCTCTTCAAAGGTGACTGAAAGAAGTAGGGGGGGAGAAGTCATTCTCTGTGTGAAAACAGGCCATCATATTCCTTTAGTTTTTGTGATGTTATTTTTTTTTATATATATATTTAAATATTTTTTATTTCAAGTCATCTTGGAAGTGTTAAATTTTCTCTGGGGTTTATTTTCTTGTTTCAGAGCATGCATGCAGCACATGCAGCTCAGCAACAGCACACTGCCAGCTTTTGTGACTTCAGGTGGTGCAAAAGAAAAACTAAGAAAGCTTTAAAATTCCAAGGTGTTTGTTTCCTTGCTTATAGTTTTAACACCTACAGTAAGCAATCAAGAATTTGATGTGCAAGAATCTCATTTGTTCCCACAGAGATGAAACACTCATAAAAGGCTCTCTGCTAGAAACGTGTAGGACAATAAAGATTGAAGGAAGATTGATATGAGGAGATCCACTCTTCTGCTGAAAAGGGGCCAGGAGCAATTGCTCAGGCACCAACTGGAACCCAGGTTTCAACAGAAAGAAAAAAAACCCTTCTTCCTATGAGGGTGCCAGAGCCTGATCCAGGCTCTCCAGGGAAGTTGTGGAGGCTCCTTCTCTGAAGGAAATCCACACCCACCTGGACACAACCCTGAGCAACCTGCTCTGGGTGACCCTGCTTTAAGGCACCTCCTTCAAGTACCTCCACAGAAGCATTGTGGTTTGGCAGGCAGGTGGAAGAGAGGGCTCCTCTGAATTTTAACCCATTCCACAATACACAAACAGGAGGAGCAGCACCAGCTAGGAGCAACACAAAAGTAGCTTAATCAAAGTAAAGAAATACCACAACACATCTCTGTACTTGCTCATAACTGGTAAACTGAAATTTGACCACAATTAAGATCATGACCGCAGACTCAGTGACTTGCCTTTTCTGCCACCAATCTATGTGGGAAAGGTGTAAAATACATAGAGAAGGATGATTTTTCTTGTTGTTTATGCCTTTATTTCTCACTGACAAGCACTGGGAATGGAAAGAAAAGATGACTTGGTGATTGCAAGGAACAGAACAGCAACATTATCTGCAGGACAGGCAGACAACCAGTGCTGAGAAGCTGCAGAGCACAGGGCTGCCCTTGCTCTGAAAAACCTTGTTTATATTTTCTCAGAGCAACACCCATAGCACAAGGTGCCACACAAACCCATGATGCTCCAGAGAAAGGGCAGAAGTGTTAATGAAAGAAAAGGGAAGCTTGAAGAGATTTGCTCCTCAAGTTCTGCTTCACCAATCCATCCTTGCATAATGCAGGTCAGTATTAGCTACCCCAGAGATTTTAGGGAACCCCCCAAATCCTCCCACAGGGAGGCCAGCTCCCATCTGCTCCTGGCTGTCTGCAAGAACACATATCCTGCAACCTTCTCTTCCTCAATCACATAGATATGAACATCTCCTCACTAGTTTCATCTCATGTTCTCCACAGGCAGCAGTGGCCCAAGTCAGATGCCCATCCTGTGACTGCACAGGTAGAACATTTTGCATTTGAAACATCAGTTTTGTGGAAATCTCAACACGAAGTAGTTGTTTTTGGTGGCAGCTGCCTTGGCTAAAGATCAGCACCTTTTAACCCAATGCTGTTCACATTTTGTTTCAGCTTCACAACAGAATTATTTTAGAGCAAGCACAGCCTATTTTTCAATGTTATTGAAATAAAAACCTTGTTACTTCTGCTCTGAAGTCTTACTAAAATTTGATTCAGACAGGGGGAAATAATTTCAGAAAGTCCCCAATCAGAAATTGTAGAAAGAACTCATGGATTTGTCTCAATGTACAGATTTTCATAACAATTTTAATAGAGTAAATCCATCACATTGTTCAACCTGTTGCTTATCCCATATATACACAGGAATGTGCCAGAATTTAGGAAAAAAGCTAGTATTAGAAGCAATATTTCAGTAAATGAATGTTATTGTAGATTACCAGACAGAAGGGGGTTTTTTTGTGTTTTTTTAATCTGACTTAATTAATGAGAATTTGTCTAGCAAATATTTTTATTGCTTCTATAGCATCAACTATCAAAATGAGACACTGAAAATAAAACTTAACCCATCAAAAATGAATTTAGCATTTATCAAAAGTCAAGTCTGGATTGATAATTATTTAACACTGCAAGCAAGGTCAGCACTAAAAGGCCAAGATTCTGTAGAATATTTTTTTTCAATTTTTGGTTAAATTTCAAGAAAAGGTTTGTACAGATGCAGGCCAAATACCACGTATTTATTATTATAAAGACAAAAATCTGTGTATCCATTGGTAGAGCTATTGCTTTGTCTCAAGACATTAAGAACCACACACACTCTTACAGCCCCAAAAGTCTCATCTCCTTCCACTGAAGATGAAAACAACTTAAGTTTATTATTAAGAAAAACCCCACATTAGGTTTTGAGCAATTTCTTCTTAACATTTCTCAGTTGACGGGTGACTGTTGTCCTGAATCACAAAGGTTTGCAGACAAAGCCCCTGCTCTTTGAGACTTGCTGGCCTGATTTACCTCATGTCTGACATTTGTAATCAGCAGGGGGTTTCAGCAATTTGCATGAGCAGGGGGGAAAAAAAAAGGTACTTCATAAGAATAGGAAGATTCTTTCCAAGTCAAACCAGTATCACGTTTTCACACTAAAAGGCGCACAGCCAGAGAATAAGCATGTACTCCCCCAATCACACACACACTATGGAGCACATCCCAAGGTTGTTGAGAGAGCTGAAGCTTAAAAATAATTCCAACTGCCTTACACTGCTTGGCACTGGAGAGTGAGAGCTTTGGGGGTCATGGGGGTCTGCAGACTGAGTCATGGCAAACAGCAGCTGAATCAGAAGTCAAAGCTGAGCCTCTTATACTGAAAGGAGTTTAAAAACACAGTGAAATTCCAGCTCAACTTCAGAAATGAAACACTTCATCTAAATGTTTTGGGTGCTGAAACTCAGAAAGAGATGATCAGATATGCTCACCTTCCAAAGATGATACAGGGCCTTAGTCAAAGTCAGTACCAATATTCTCATATGAAAAAATTATGCTTTTATTAAAAAAACAAAACTAAAACCAAACTAATAAACACAAAGACAACAAAGAATAGGAGCTCAGCCTGTGTATTGTTGAAGTCCTCAGCCTCTGAAACAAGGGTAGCACCAATGGGACAGAGCCTTAAACTTATTAGAGAGAGAAGAAATGGTGGGAATCCCTGAATGTTCTTTCACCCACCTTGGGGAACAACTACAACAGTATGGTTGCATTTCTGAAGAAGGTACTTGTTCACCAGAAACTGTAGTGAAACCAAAGCAGAAATCACCTAGACTTAGTATTGTGTGAGCAACTCAAAATACGTGATGCATACTAAGGACTGCCAGGAAAAAAAGGATGGTTTCTACCTTGAATTGCCAGGATAAAAGGAAAGCCAGGATGGTGATAAGCAGCTGGGGAGCAAGTATCAGCAGAGCCATGGGTATCACAGCCTCGTGGTTAAGCAGATTTTGGTTAGGATTGAGATATATTTTCTCCACCCCACATATCCAACCAGGGGAGCTGAATCTTCAACTCAGTTCACCTGCTTTCCTTCATGTAAAATTTTCCACTTGTGGCTATAAAAATCTGAAAACTATAGAGGCTCAACATCACTCACCTTCTTCAGTTCAGTCAGATAAGACACCACAGCCTGTAGCTGGTTGGTGGTAGCTGGAGGCACCAATAGGGGAATGATTCTCCCCCACCCCCACTGTCAACCTGCTTGGTTTGAAAACAGAAGAAAATAAGTAAGAGCCAAACAAAGAAACCCACACCACAAAAAAAACCCAAACAACTCACTATTTACCTGACACATTATTGTCCTTTATTCTTCATCTTCACCAGGCTTCTCATCCAGGTCATGTTTGCTAACTAAATATTCTTGTTTGCTTGTACCTCCCTAGTGCATCCCTGCATTCCATTTAGCACTTTGCACTGTACCTGCAGAAACAGGAGAAACCAATTTCATGCAAGTCAAGTTCTGCTCTAACTAATCTCATTTCAGTATCTTTGCATAGATTGGGTTTTTTAGAACTATTTAAACAGAAAAAAACCCACCCAAAACACAAACATAAAAGACACACTACAAAACTTTTGGGCAATGTCAGCATAGCTAGATTCTATTCTTGTATCCAAATCACCGGCACCTTCTGTCAAAGTTCTCTATTTCCTAGGATAGGTGAAAAAGCTTAATTTTGGTGTGGTGGGGTATCCCTTTTTTTTCCAATAAAGGACATTAACAGAAGTCCAAAACTTGTTAATAAGAAACTACCAACCATGTTAGCAGTTAAAATTAGAAAGGATCCACAGAAGCTCAAGGTTTTCTTCAACACCTCTGAAGCCTTTGAGTTGAAGCCAAAAACAGACAAGTGAGGTTTGACTTGAAAAAGTTAAAAAAAAAAAAGAAAAGCTGCTTCAGCAAATAGCATCCAGTAGTAGTTTTCTACTTTGACACAAGCCAGGTGGACTCCTTTAAATAGTCATGTCTGCAGTCATGTCTACAGTCAAAAGACTCTTGCTGTTTTAACTTCAGCTTTTGAAGTAGGCACTGCTCTGGATCAAAGCACCAAAAGAGCAACACAGGAATGCATGGCAGCAGAAGTCCCTACATCAAGAGTTTCACAGGAAATCATGCTAACCTCTCACAGGTTTAGTAAAGAGGTTCTCAGGTTCTTCAGCACACACCAGATCTACCTATTCATGGTGAGTGCAAACCACTTCCTAAAACTGAAGGAGGGTATCAAAAGAAGCCAGAAAGCTCAGAGGAAGATCAGAGTATAAGTAGGATCCAGACTCATCTCTCAGAGCCTGAAGTCTTCCAGGAAGCCTCACTGGTACAGCAGAGTATTTCAACATCCAGAAATTAAATCTAACTTGGAGGAGGCTGTGAAAGCAGCAGCCAATGTTGTCAGTGTACAGAAGAAAGGTTACAAACTCAGCAACAGAGAGGGCATGAGGAAGGTGAAGAGTAAGCTATCAGTTTCTTCTCCTCAACACTTCTACCTGTGCTTCAGGAGATCCCTTCATCCATAGCGCAGGAAAACATCCAGATCCTGCATCTACTGCACACAACAAACAGCCCCTCACCTCCCAGAACAAGTGCTTTGGCAAGTGCTGTTGCAGAATACACAGCCAGGGAAGACTTCTGGCTAAATTTAGGCTGAAGATCCATGAAGAGTGTTCACACTGTATCCATGACCAAGATTTGCAGGGCTTGCAACAAGGAGCCTCCAAATGGGATCTGGAAGAAAGGAGAAAGCTATAAGCTGGGTCGAAGCAAAGGCATTTTCATCCAGCTGGCAAAGGAATGATGGATAAGTGGAATGGGTGGAAATCAACTCCCCTTCGAGTGGTCAAATACACACTGAAAGAAATGTTTTGAGTTTCTCCACATAGAAGACTTCCCCAGTGCAAGAACAAGCAGACTTAAGGAAGAATGAAAGAGGAAACAGGGAATAATAATTTCTTCACTCTAGCAACTGAGGGGGATAAACCTCACTTGTTAGGCATTTCCCTATGCTGTGCTCTGGCCCACAGCCACAGACAATGCTGAAAATGTTCAGCTGACAGTAGTTCAGAATCAGAAAACCCTTCAGAAGTACCAGGTTTAAAACAACCCCAGTACATACACTTTAAATAAGGAAAATCAACAGCAAAATCCCTTCAAAACAGATAACTGGCTGCTTTTTCCTACTGGATTGGCAACAGTGTTCAGATCCACTCCACTTAAAGGTCCTTTCAATGGAGTTCCAAACTCAATTCCCAATTCCATTACAGTCTTCACCCCTATTGTCTACCAGAAAAATTTAGAAGGCCAAGTTAGTCATGCAGCTATAAGCACATCACCAAAGTGCAAGATAATGATCTTATCATGATGCTTGCACAGAGTCTGCTGTGAACATGGGCTGGGAGTTTCATGAGCAAGACTGTGCTTCCCATTACAAAACTACAGAGCTCAAAGTGAAACCTTCTTAAGCCCCTGGCTCTGGATTGCTATATATACACACCCAGCCCTCAGAAGCCAACTATGTCCTAAAGCCCAAACCAGAACTCTTAAAACACAGCCCCAATTCCTTGGCCACAAAGACCACATATCCTACAGAAAGGGGACTGCAGTACCAGATTGCTCCAAGACAAGCAGTGGTTGCATGAAACCTCTTGTAGGTAACACATTTTCAAACTGAAGACTCCAATTCACTACTCCCACTTCTGATAACAAGCAATAGAAAACATCTCCTTAAAAGCTATTTTTAAACATACACGATTTATTCAGCAAAAGCATGACAAGGATCCCTGGGACACCTTTTCCAAACATTTCTCCATTCAGTCCTTTGCATCAAGACCCAAGATCATAGAAAGAAAAATCATGGAAGGGACTTGTGAAGGTCATCTAGTGCAGCCCCCTGCAGTGAGCAGGGACACCATCAGCTAGATCAGGCTGCTCAGAGAAATCCAATATCTTCCTCATTCCATCTCATCAAAAAAGAACCATTAAAGCACACTCCATTCTTTTGTGGACTCCAGCTCCTTTAGTCACACAAGCTTCCAGTCAGGACCTTGAGTTTGCTACCACACTGTTAAGCCCTGGCCTGCAAGGCAGCTTTCTTGCAACTCAGTCATTACTGTGGAACAAACAAAAAACTGCTGCAGTATCTGGATCACTCAGGACCTGGCCACCCTTTCACATCCTTGCAGAGTCTTCTCTGTTTCTCTGCACCTCAACATTTCTGTAAATCCAGTCCATCAGGGAGGCAGGAAGACAACAGAGGGCACAAAACAGTCTCAGAGCACAGACACACTTTGTGCCAGCTGTGGGCAGTGATATTAACTGCCTTACTTGCAGCAATGGAAACTTCAGCTAGCTGGGGACACACTTCCTAACTCTACAACAGCTCACCTCAGGAAGACTGGAGTCCCCACCACAGCAGTTTGGAAAAGCAGGCTTAACACACACTGGGAATATTCTATATAGATGATGTTGGCTTAGGGTAGAGGGGCTACATCAGCTCCCCCAAACTTTTCACTGGGTATTAACTGTTAAAATGGTGTTTGCAGTCTGGAAAAGAAACACAAGGAAAAAAAGGTGGGGACTGTACATCTATCAGCAGCTCCTTTTGAGAGCATTTTTTTTTTTTGCAAGCAAAAAAGGGAAGATGAGTGATTGCAAAGCCACATAACACAAAAACATTCTCAAGTAGCTTCCTCCTGCTGGTACAGAGATAATGGCCAGTAAATAACTGAGCTGCTCTCCCTGCTTAGGTTGGGATCTGTCAGGACTGCAAGTTACTTGCTCAAATATGGATGGATGTCCAGGAATAACATCCTAGGAAATGAGTCAGAATATTCATTTTCCACTGATGAAGATGCTGTTGTCCACACTGGTTTCAATATATCTGAAATGAGAATACAAGGTGACTGCAATGCTCTGGTCAGCCAGCTGATTGATATAATCAAGTCAATTCCTTCCCCTTGCAAGTCCTGTAAACATTCAAACTCTGCAAACAAACAAGTATTTAATCAAAACACAGCAGAAGAAAACCAGAGACTCTGGAGCTGCTGAGAAAGATGGAAGACAGAGAGAGCTGGCTGAACAGGAGAATTACAAAGTGCATGGAGAACCTAAAGGGGTATGAGCAAGGTCAAGTCTCAACCTTGTGATTCAGAGACTAAGAAACTTTTTCATCAACACAAAGATACATTATGAATATAACAGAAAGAGCAGCATCATATGTAGGTTAAGAAAGAAAATTCATCTATATAATAAAGTACTCACCAATTCATGTTCGCTTGCTTGCTTGTTCCACCTCAGTGATTACATTTTAAAGGCTTTCATTCAGGCACAGGCAGGATTACAGTCTAAATTTACAAGCTCTAGAAAAAAAAAAAAAAAAAATCTATACTAACTGAGCCCCTAAAGCTAAACTTCATGGGCAGAAAATCAAACAAACAGCACTCCCCTTTAGAATTGCAAATATCCTCCAGATGGGAGCAGTGTAAAAACTTGACTTACAGATGCTGACTAAATACCAGGTTTGCACTGGGCTGCCAAAATCAGAGAACACTGTGCCTGTTATTTAGCTGCTTTGTCAGCAAAGCAACTGCAAATTTCCAAGGACAAGCAGCAAGGAGGATCTGAGCAGCCACAATTTTTGCACTAAGATAATTTCTTCTTGTCCTTCTTACCAAGCAGCACATTGGGTTTCCAGGAGGGGACAAATAGAGGCCAAAGGTCCCTGATAGCAATGTTCTTTTCCCCTCAAGTTCAACATCACAGTCCAAGGCAAATTTTGAAGTTATAGCTTTTATTTTTTAAAGAGAATTTCAGTATTTTTCCTTTAATCTACCAGAGTTAAAACCAACCAACCAAAGGTCTTTGAAGAACTTTAGAAGTTGTCTCATTTGAACAACTTGCTGATGAATGTCTTAAAAAAAAAAAAAAAAAGTGAAGTATGGGTTGGGGGAAAGGGAAGCAAAGTGGGGAAGAAGAGAAGGAAATACTCAGGTCATTGGAGATTGTTTGGCCACTTGTCTCTAATAAAGAGTCCGGGCACATCCTTTCCATACTGGGTGGTTGCATTGATAGTGGGTAGGTCTACAAATTCTATCTCACAGGCCTGGGTGCTACAGGGAGAATGTTCCAGCTCCAACACTGTTATGTTGTTGGGTGCTGATGAAACAAATATATTCCTTGGAACAAAAAGGGTCAGCTGAGGACCACGGGCCGGCCAGTAGCGACCAAGATTAAAGCCATTGATCCAAATTTGCCCCTGGGAAGAGAGAAACAAAAGAAAATAAACCAATTTTTAGTAATCTGACAGATCAATTGACACAATAGCTTTAAGCATAACACTTTACATCATAAGTAACCAATAATTTACATCTTAAGTAATCAATAGTTCCCTCTATTTTTCAGTATGCTAGAGCAAGGATAGAAAATGTGTTGAGGAAAACACTAATGGCAGA
>VYZU01088773.1:176859-290458 GCA_013401355.1 Ceyx cyanopectus | reverse complement strand
AAAAAAAAAAAAAAAAGTGAAGTATGGGTTGGGGGAAAGGGAAGCAAAGTGGGGAAGAAGAGAAGGAAATACTCAGGTCATTGGAGATTGTTTGGCCACTTGTCTCTAATAAAGAGTCCGGGCACATCCTTTCCATACTGGGTGGTTGCATTGATAGTGGGTAGGTCTACAAATTCTATCTCACAGGCCTGGGTGCTACAGGGAGAATGTTCCAGCTCCAACACTGTTATGTTGTTGGGTGCTGATGAAACAAATATATTCCTTGGAACAAAAAGGGTCAGCTGAGGACCACGGGCCGGCCAGTAGCGACCAAGATTAAAGCCATTGATCCAAATTTGCCCCTGGGAAGAGAGAAACAAAAGAAAATAAACCAATTTTTAGTAATCTGACAGATCAATTGACACAATAGCTTTAAGCATAACACTTTACATCATAAGTAACCAATAATTTACATCTTAAGTAATCAATAGTTCCCTCTATTTTTCAGTATGCTAGAGCAAGGATAGAAAATGTGTTGAGGAAAACACTAATGGCAGACTGAAGAATCTGGATTCCCCAAGGATTTCAAGCCATCAGTAATATTGAAAAATTAGAAGTGGAAAGAGAAAAGTCACAGAAGTCAGGTTTTTTATACACCATAAAGTCGACACACTGAGTGACACAAACACAATTTTTTCCCAAAGTTTACTACACATTCTGGATCTCCTGTTTATAAACTGAAAACAGACTCCTGCTGAGCTGCATAATGTGTAGTAAACTCTAAACAGGCTCCTGCTGAGCTGAAACAGGGTTCATTAAACAGGGCAGACAGGAGGTTACACAACTGATTTGGATAAATAATTTGCTTTTACTCCTAAATGTCTTTTCATCCTATGTCAGACAAGTGCTCAGTGGAGAAGATGAGGGAGGGGAACAGATAACTGTCTGTTTCTTCCCTCTTGCTTTGGCCTCTGGAAGTCAGAATATGGAGTGAAAAACTCACTCATGGCATTGCTGTAGACTCATTAAAAAATAACAGTCTGAATCAGGGGAAAGGACTTGGACTGCACTCTCATTTCTTAAGTTGTCTGGGATATCAGAAGTGAGCCTAATCCTTTTAAAGGCTTTACAGAGCACGAAGGCAATACAGTAAGCATGGCTGTTCATGCTATTTTTGGTGTATTTTTCTTGTGTTTTTATTTTTCAATTATTTATAAAAAGCCAATTTCATGCAACTCAAGAGAAAATTTCTAAGGAGTTGGTGCATTTGCAAACACAGGTAGTTTTTTCAGCTCTGTATCCACTTCCGTGGTACAAGATCCTATCACACACAGTTCTGCCAAGGTGTTAATCAACTATGACCTCAAACTTCTTTTTTTTTGTTTTTAATCACGTTTTTCTTACATTGTGGCTTGTCTTTTGCTGCATTAGAAGGCAGGAGAAGAGCCATTTATTCAAGCTTGCTACTTGTTTTAGAAGTAAACCATGGCATTAATGCAAGCTCCCCATGCACAAGAGCATGAATCAGAACAGTTCTGGTTGGAAGGTGGAGTGCAAACATTAGCCCATCACTAAACCATGTCCCTGCTGATGAATGATCAATTAGTGAGTGCAAGCACCATAGAGTAGCCTTCACCCTGCAAACATGGCTGTGGGAAGGGAGAGTTTGCTGCAGGAATCAACCACATTAGTCAGAATGCAGGAGGTGTGATCAGATCTCTGTCTCTGATCTTAATCAGCCCCTGGTTGCAACTCATTTTTCCAGTAAAATTAACTTCATTTCTCAATTCCAATCTGTCCTTAACATTGCAGTTGCTAAAGCCTGCACATTCAGCAATTTGTACACCCTAAACAAATTTGACACTACACATACTACCAATAAATATGTCCTAGGTAGAATAAAGGAGAGAGGAATCCCTCTCCACAAGATTTCCTTTAGCAGGGCCAGCAACTACAACCCACAATTCCACAGAACAGTCCTGACTCCAAACTCTCTTTTCTGTTGGAAAAAAAAAAGAAGTTTGATAAATCTAACCTTACATTCAGGGGCACATAGACATGGCACTGTGTTTTCTCAGTGAGGTGGGCAAAGAGCTACTTTGGTATTTTATTCAGTGATTCTCTAAGACATGCACATACAGGAACAGGGATTAAATCAGACTTCCTCATCCAAGCTCAGAGCCAGCAACACTAAGTGCCTGCAATGAATCAGTGTCTCCTGCATACTGGGAAGTGCTTTAACCACTGCAGCTGTAAATAGATCACCAAACTACCAGCAACTCCCTCCTCACCAGCAATTCTGTTTTAACAGCAGCAAATTAGTAGTTTTCAGAACAATTTTCCTACCTAGCACCCTGCACTGCTCCAGCTACACTCAGCCCTACAAGAAGTTTCCATCATCAGAGATCTCTGGCCATGAGCTTCTCAGAGCAGTGCACAACAGCAGCAATTGTGTGTCCAACAATCTGTGCTTTTTCCCCAATGTGTTCATTACTTTCATTTAATTCCTATAACCAGGAAAGTGTCCTGGTTATTAGATCTCACTTTCTCCAGAATGAAAAATGGTTTTATCTCAAGTCTTGTATTCACTCACCAGCTGCAAGAAGCTGTTTCTGCTCCACATCTTAAGTCAAAAGCCCCATGACTAAATTCAGTGTTTCTAAGTAGTCTGACAGTTTGTCTCTCCCACTGTTGAACTAGTAGGGTTGGTTTTTTTTGTGATGTTCTACTTTCTAGGATCAATACCATTTATTTTTTGAATATGTTTCCTTTCTCTTAAATATCTCCAAATTTACTTAAATCAAGGAATCAATTTCCTTCAATACCATTTATTTTTTGAATATGTTTCCCTTTTCTGAATTATCTCCTTATTTACTTAAATCAAGCAATCAATTTCCTAATGATTTAAGACATATTTGAGACACTCCACCCCTACAACCCATCCATAAGAGGTGCTCTTTGTGCATAGACATCTCAGTAGCTTTTTAGGTGAACTTAGAAGTTTTTACACCAAGAAGTTGTACCTTTGTCCAGCCAGGAAACTTGACATAGGTGTCTTGAGGCAAGTCTGGAATCCCTTCAGGAATTAAAAGTGTCCCAGTGTAGAAAGTGGGTACTTCATAATTCAGTGGATTGCCAACAGATCTCTTTGGTCTCTCAAGGTGGCTGTTAATGTCACGTTTCAATGCTCCATCTATGTCTAGAGGATAGATTTCCCATTCAACAAGTATGTCTTCATCAAGAGTTAAATTTGAAACTAGACCCTAGAAGGAGGAGAAAAAAAATAAATCCAAAAAACAGTACTATTAATTTCATGTTATTGAAGTGTTTTGTTTGCAACTATAAATCAGGCAGGAATAAAATCTGAATCAATGTACTTGCAACAGCTGCCAGTCCAAGTATGAAAAAACCAAGCATCTGGTCTTAAAGAAGTTATAAGCTGTGCTTAATAATAAAGCATTTCACTTATTCTATGTGAAAGACCTGTTCCTCTTCAAAATGGAGTTTTCATTGACATCCAAGGGTTGTTTGGTTGTTTTGAGGTTGTTTTCTGTTTTTCAGGGTTTTTTTTTTCTCCCCCTCAAACTTTTTCCCCCTCTGACTGTGAAAATTTCTGTTTTGCTTTTAACATGAACATGATTCCAAAACTCAGGGCTTAATAAAAAGCAGAAAAAGCATTAAATATGGTAATGCCTGTGATACCATCAAGAGATATGGTAACACTGAGTCACTAACCCAAGCCCTTAACCCACACAATAGTAGAGAAAGCCAAATTTGCTTCCTACAAACCCTCTACAGCTACCATAGCATATCACAGAAATCAAGGCCCAGGCTTTGTGACCCCAATTCAGTGAAACACTTGCAGCTTCCAGTCAGCTGAGCCCCATTTCACTTCAGCAGCACACCAGGGTATCACCCAGGGAATGGGAGAGTAAGGCAAGGTGATGTCAGAAGAGGAAAAGGAGCCTGAAGCTCCTACCCCTGCACACATCCTCGTGGTGTTACACAGTTGGATGTGGTGGTTCAGTGCAGGGCAAGGGCTTGTTTCAAACCAATGCTGACACATCCCTATCATCACTTGAGCAGCCCCTGCACAGAAGCTGGTTTTCAGAGCAGCTGCAGTTCTCAAGGAGCAAACCCATGCTTCCCATGGCCTTGGAGGGCTGACACCATGTCATGTGCCTGTTCTGATGCCTAACAAGCATTGCACTGACTCCACAAACATCCAAAAAAACCCAAGAAGCACAGAAACCATGTTCTTCCTTCCTTCATGTCCCTCAAGATGACTTTGATCAGCAAGATGTAAAACTCATTTTAAATAAACTACATGCCTAGTTCTATTCCAGGCTCAAAAGTGATAAAAAAATCCCAGCCAAACAAGCCCCAGAAAAGATGCCCTATCTGCTTAAAAATGCAAAGTTTCACAAGGTGGGAATCTCTTGGACATTAGGAAGAATTTCTTCCCCATGAGGGTGGGGAGACACTGGCCCAGGTTGTCCAGAGAGGTGGAAGAAGCCCCATCCTTGGCAGTTTCTCAGGCCAGGCTGGATTGGGCTCTGAGCAACCTGCTCTAGTGGAAGGTGTCCCAGCCCTTGGCAGGGGGGTTGGAAGTGGAAGATATTTAAGGTCCCTTCCAACTCTGACAATTCTATGATTCTCCCTCTAAAGTTATTTCTGAAAGCACAAAATATCTGCTGAGGTGTAATTATTCCATATTTTCAAAATCATCAGAAAGAACAGCATGAAGGAGAGATTTCACAGGAAATAATGCACATGTTCCAAGGTGCATCTTCTACAGGGAAGGATCCTGCTTTTAGAGGTTTCTTCTCACAATGCACCTGTCTAGTAAACTTACTTTCACTCTTCAAACCTGAAAAGCTTGAAACCCTGCTATAAGTGTGAATTTCAGCTCAACCACAGCAAGACTGAGCATCTCCCAAATGCAACCTCTAACCCTCTTTGTTACCTTAATTAAGCACTTAGCACATATATTTCTTAGTCACTTGGCTTGTTAGTAAATGAAGAAAGAAATGCCACATTTCTGACACCTCAACATGAAAAACCTCAACAAGCAAAAGCAAAAAGAAACCACTAGGGAACAAGGTGCCCTCTTCTGCCACTCAGATCAAGGCAAGGTACTTTGAAGAGACAGCATGACCAGAGCTGGCACTGCTGCTACTCACTGAGTTTATATGCCACAAGCACAGGAAAGCCTCAAGGTGTTGATGCTTGAGCTCAGAGGCTTCCATGCATCCTCAAAATTCCCACCTCATTCTGATTTGGATTTAAAGAACTGCATGCTATCTAAAATACACATCAGGGGGAAATGCTTATTCATCTGGTGGAAGCCTATAGGGTACCAGCTTAACAAATGCTGATGTTACAGTGTTTTGCCTTGCCTAGAGTCAGCACAATTGGAGATACACCTAGAAATCATAGAATCATTTAGGTTAGAAGATACATTTCAGCTAGAGTCCAACTGTTTCAGCACTGCCATGTCACAACTAACCCATGCCCCCAGCACCACATCTCCATGGCTTTAAAACCTCTCCAGGGATGGGGACTCCACCACTGCCCTGGGCAGCCTGGGCCAGGCCTGAACAACCCTTGCAGGGAAGAAATTGTTCCTACTGTCCCAACTACCTTCCATAGTGAAACTTCACACCATTTTCTCTTATTGCTTGTTACTTGGGAGAAGAGACAGACCCCACTTGGCTTCAACCTCCTTTCAAAGAGTTGCAGAGAGTGAGAAGGTCTCCCTTCAGCCTCCTTTTCTCCAGAGTGAACAGCCCCAGGTCTCTCAGCTACTGATCACAAGACTTGTGCTCTAGACCCTTCCCTCACCATTCAACCACAATCCAGTAACTCAATGGATTTTACTTACCTTAAAGTCATTATTGTATCTACCAAAGTTGACTCGGCCCATATTCTCTACTAAAATGTCCAGATTTGCTCCAGCTTTCCCAGTGATATTTATCATAAGTGATTTGTCCCTTTCAAGAACACCTTGAGGAACCTACACAAATTACACCACAAGGAAGAAAACAATAAGCATTTAACAACAACAGTGCCTTGTTACTTATCTCAAACTTGCATGAAGAAAAGAGAGGACTAAGGAAAGGAAGTAAAAAAAAAATCTTCCTTTCCTCCTCTTGCATGAGAGGAGGAACACAAAAAGCTGCTATGTCAATATTCACATTTCAGTACATCAACTGGATGTGCTGTTAGGCAGCATTTGTCTGACACCATCTCTTTCCTTGGCTGATTTCAACTAACTCAGCTGTTACAATCTTAGTGGATTTTGATAAACACTATTCACAAAAAGCAAGTTCTCAAATTTAGTCTGACTGACCAGATTTTGCAGATATCAGTGATTAAAGGGGCTTCACATTCCTATTAAGCTTTCATTATTTATTTTCCATTATTCCCTTAAGGAAAAAGTTCTTTCCCATGAGCATGGTGGACACTGGGACAGGTTGTCCAGGGAGGCCCCATCCCTGGAGAGATTCCAGGTGGGGCTTAAGGGGGCTCTGAGCACCCTGCTTTAGTTGCAGATGTCCGTGCTCTCAGAAGGGGCTGGACTAAATGAGCTCTGGAGGTGCCTTCAACCCAGACAATGCTAGGATTCTATTCCCACTCCCACAGCATAAAGAGAGAAGAGGTTGATGTGGACACAAAGGTAGTGAGAGTCAGCACTGGTCAAAGATTAATTAAAGATAAGCTATTGAAATCCATGAGGGAGAAAGAGGCAGACTGTATCCCTGAGTTCACCAAGGCCACTCACAGCCCAAGTTAATGTCAGCAAACAGTGTTTACCCCATCAACAGAGACATAGGCACGGTCGTGGACTCCGTTGGAAGCTGAAGACAGCTGGGCTGGCTCTGTGCAGTTTTTGGGAAGCTTAGTTCTGTACAGGACAAACCCAAAATACTAAGAAAGAAAACAAGAATTAATGAACCAACTAATTCCGTAGTTTCAGATCAGGTAATGAATTAGAAATATCCCACATTCCTGCCCACATTTCAGATTAAAACCTTAACTTTTTCACTTCAGATACCATCCATCAGATACCAGCTTCAGATTCAGAGTTCACTTTGACCTTTAAGTGATGAGTGTAAATTCCACAGTTTCAATTTTTAAATGATTCATCAGAGCATTTATGTAACTTGAAAAGATAATGGTCTTGGCTATGAATGCATTTCCTTAAGAAAAAGATAGCAGTTAATGACCAAGAGTATTATTTATTAAATTCAGTGAAAAGATATATGGAAAACCCCTTCATAACTGACTTTATACAACAAATATCAAAGTGCACTTGTCACCCAGTGCCCATAAATTGATATATTCATCAAGGTGATATCTATTTTTAAAACTACCTGATTAACATCAGGAACATATGAGGATATTTTTCACTAAGTTCCCCACTAGGAAAGAAGTAGGTCAGTCATTAGATATGTTCTCATCAGTGAAACAAACTAAAAACAAGCAAAAACGACACATTGTCTTTCACTTCTAGGCCACAAACCCATTTATTTTCTAGACTTGGATTAGAACCTAATGCTAGCAGGAAGAAGTGAAAGTAAGCTACTTCCATTCTGCTGTGACTATTGTATTTGTGTTACATTCACAACAAGGTGCCCAGAAAAGTGGGGAAGAGAGGGAGGGAAAGAAGAAAAAAAAATAAATTATAAATCTACTAGGAAGCTCCACTGGCTGCCCTCTTCTCCCAGGTTGTCTATGCAAAGGGTGGGAAGGCTGGAGGATAAGAAACCTGCTAGAAATTACCTCCAGCCACAGCATACTACTTGCAGCTTCTCTCAACTCCACATTAGTGGCTTGGGAAGGAAAAATCTGAGCTTTGAAGCCCTACTTGAGTAATGTCTTATCCCAGGCAGCTGCTGAACCACTCCCCACCTCCTATCCCTCCTCCTCCTGCTACTGCCTTTGAACAATTTAACTGCAGGCAATTAGCACCCATGCTCCAGTCCCCACTGTATTTGACACAGAAGCAGTCAAGGAATCCTGTAACCTTCATAAAAAGACAAGAGTCCCTCTGCAGCAAGAGAAAGACCTTTGACTTTGAGGGAAGATATTGAAAGTCACCAAAATTGACAGGGAAACTGATACAGAGGCTCACAGAGAGCACAGGGGAGAGTGGGGGAGTATCTCAGCCACTGTGCTCACTTTAGAAGCAGACAGGGAGAGGAAAAATTTTAAAATTAATCTTTTTCACTTTTTAAAAAGTCTTAAGAATCTGAAAAAATTCAATATTGCTGAGAAGAGAGAGAAAGATAAAATCCCAGACAGCACAGAAATGGAAAGAGAAAAACCTCAGGTGCAGAACAGCAGCACTGGAGATTACCACAAGGTCTCCAATGGAAAAAATCCTGGACATCATTACTTCAGTGCTGAGGTCAGGTGTAAGACAGTGGACATCAGAGGGTTGTTAAATAACTTCACAAAATTATAGCAAAGTGCTCACTGAAGGAACCCTCACCTGCTTTAGCTGAACAAAGGTTAATGGATAAGTGCTTCCCACTGGTCCAGCAGATGACAGCCTGTTAAGCACCTCCACCACAGTGCCCACCTGCAGCATAGAAAAAGCAGATATAGGAAGGTCAGAATTTTTATATTTAATCAGCACTAACCCTGGAGTTTCTCAAAATTACATAAACACACACACCTGCTCTAGACAGTTAATAAAAACTCTACATTTTGATCAATTATAATTAAGATAGGGAAAATGCCACTGATTTCCAGTGACTTGACTCCAGAATCATTCTGAGCTAAATGGATAAAATTTGATTCCCCTGAGAGCTATCCAAGATTAATTTATGCTATTTAGTCTCAAATGATTTTAGAAACCTTACAACAAGGTGCACTGGACTTGGTCCCAGCAAGGGCTTCACACAGTTGGGACAGCTTTGGCTGGGACTGTACAAACCATCCCTGGTTTGAGACTCATCCTGTGTTGCAGAGTAATCAAAGAGAGGAGTATAAACTGCTGCTGCAGTTAAGCTGCAGGTTTCACAGCACAAAAACCAGCTTTCTTCCCAGAACACAGTTGCAGAGGTTTTCAGTGCAGATGGCAGTGGCAGGAACCTCATGTGGCAATTTAGAGATGCCAACTGGATTCCTAAAAATGCTCTCTGGAGAGTAACACACCTCCTCCCAAAGAAGCATGATGTGTAGAAGGTGAGAAGGTGCAGGAAAAGAGCTCCCAGTGTGACCACCAGGTCAAAATTGCAATTAATTTCTACAAGTTTAGCCATCTGCCTCCTCCTTTGTAAGGCAGGTGCCAGGGCCAGGCACACTGCAGCCTTCATTTCTTGAAAGCATGAAAGAGAAAGTTCCTGGTTCTAGTGAAATCAGACAGCCAGAGACCCATGAACCACAAGAAGATGGAAGAATCAAAATCTGATTGCCAGGCTCCCAAATGATAGCAACCTGTGACAGCAGTAAAGTGGTGGGTGTACTGATAATGGTTTTTAATTAGCCACTACCAAATATAAACCAGTTCAGGGAAACCTCACATGGCAACCCCTTCCCTAAAAGGTCTGAAGATACTCAAAGGATGTTGAGCATGATATTGATCTGTTCCGAGCCTCACTACTGAAGCACTTGTAGACAAGAAGTATTTCTGCCCACCACTTGAGTGGGATGACTTGAAAACACCTGCAAAGCCTTATCACTACTGAATTTTGCAATGCTGTAGCCCTTAACAGATCAGATATGTGGCTGACTGAAAAGGGGATTACCAAATTAAACAGGAAAAAAAGGATAAATATCCATGCATTACACATTACAGTACCCAGTACACCAACTGCAGCAATCCTCTGCCTCAGAACAACCTGCTTATGCCCAGCAAGCTGGTCTAAGCTGCCCAGGCAAGTGTTGAGTCCCCATCCCTGCAGGGATTTCAAGCCCATGGAGATGCAGTGCTGAGGGACATGGGTTAGTGATTGGACTCAATCCTAAAGGTCCTTTCCAAACAAAATGATTCTATAATTCTTAATTGTATTTCACAGATAACTGTCACTGGTTCCAAAGTGGTGGCACTATGGACACCCCCAGTCACTCACACGTGCTGCCCAGTTTCACCACTGTGGTCAGACAGTATGTAGCAAGGCTGGGTTCTGCATGCGAGGTTCTTCATGCTTCTCCCTTCACAGAAAACCATTTTTTCTTATGAGCTACAGATTCACAAGTCTTGTAAGATATTTCATCCATATGACTTGCAAATTTATTGAAAACATTCCATATTGAAGTTTAAACACCAAGAAGTATTTAAAAGTATGTACATGCTACCTGCTGCTTCTCCTTCAGAGGCATCACCAGCTACAACAGTCTTTGCTCACAGCTCTCCTGGTTGCATTCCCCCAGCTACATCACTCATGAGTTATCTCAGACAACTATGACTCCTTAATTTTCATTTAGTAAATGGGTACATACTCCATACTGTAAAAATTATCTTTGTATACACAGATGACAGGCATTTTTTCATTTTCCAGGTATGTTTCCTAACTCCAAGTTCTGCTTCCTTCTTGAAAGTCTGCTTTGAAGGTTTTCTGTATAATATCTAGAGACTGCCATCCTACCCTCAAACATTTTTTTGCAAAAAGCAAACAAAGCATTATGGAAAGATAAAGATTATAATACAGATGGTAATTTACCTTCTCCATGTAAACCTTCCCATATGCAAACTTGGGTGTTGTCGGAGGGATAAGACCTTCTGGTAATGGCTTATACTAGAAATAGAAGGAAAAAAAATCCAACAAACACAAGCATGTTTTTATTGAACTCTTTCAGAACTTCAAAAAACAACTTCAGCTAAAAGCAGATCATTTTGCTGTGCTGAAGGATTACAGCTGCATCTAGACTAAGATAAGGTTTATTTAAATAATGTAATCACATGGTAAACAACTCCTACTAACTATTCAACTTGAAGTAACAGTTATCAGCAGAGTGAAAAAAGATTCTGCCAAGAATCAGTGCCCTTGGCGCCCTCCTGTGGCTACAACTCGCATTACAGTCTTCTACAACCCACCTGCAGTGACCTCCCCAGTCCACAGGAGCTTGAGTGAACCTTTCCAAGTCTGCAGAGCAGTATTTCCACCTGACCTTTCCTTAGCAGCACTTCCATGTGTTAAATACCATCATGGTCAAGCCATCTAAGCCTTTTTGTTGTTGTTGTTTAGTTGGTCTAGTTGTTTGGTTTTGTTTTGTTGGTTTTTTTTAATCAGACCACAGCACTATAATTCCCAACACTCTCCCATCAAATCTCAACTATGGACTGATTAAAGCCTGCTTTATATTTCCAGTAACAAGTTCATGGTTTCCTCTCTGTATTAAAATAAAACAAACAACAAACAAACAAACCACCATATTCAGGATTAAAAAAAACCAAACCCTTATATTCACCCAAGAGAAGTCAGAAGTAGGGAAATTCAGTCTAAATAGTAAAAATTAGAGAATCTTGTATGAGAATTGCTGTCAGCAATTAAGAAACAAAAACTTCTTAATTACATTAACTCAAGGAAACAAAGATGATAACATGTTAGCCTTGTAGCACAGCTAACACATAGTAGGCAGTCATTAGCTACAGACAACTGAACTTTCATCAGCTCCACCACGAAGTTGAAGTTAGTAGCTAGATTGTTATGGGTTTAGAAACTACAGCAGAAGATAGGAAACTTCACTGAGATCCTATGGATGTGGAAGATAAGAGACAAAGAAGACACACCAAAAAAGCTTTACCATGACCCAACACACCTTGGGTCATACTGACATTTCAGATCTTATCAAGGCTCTCACTGCACCAGAACACCACTCACATTTCAGATAGGGATCTTGCCTTGAAGAAAACAACTCAAAAACAGGACGCCTGGGAATTTTTCTGGTGAGAAAAGCTGTGTCAAAAGGCTTCCCTTGAAAGGCTCTCAAAACTATCAATGGAAGGTTTAGGGACAGTGGACCAATTGAAGCAAGTGATCCACAGCAGTCCACAGGTATTGAGATAAAGGAGTGCTCAGCCCTAGGGAAAGCGTAACATGCTTTTGGGAGATGCACTTCCATCAAAATCATGCCTTCTCATGGACACAAATGTTGCTGGCATGCAACAGGGGAGAGAGTTCAATCCTCAGGAATCTGTTCATAAGCCTCAGGAGAAGAGCCTCCAACACAAGGTTATTCACAATCCACACACAGGTTGTTACAACACAAGTTTCCAGCACATCAGGGATGTTTCAAAGAACCCTTCTGAACACATTCTGGGGATACTCACCATACCAATGACTTCCCTCAGGGCAAAATATTTTTCTGTCAGATCCCCTGCTTCACTCAGGGGAGCATCGTAGTCATAACTAGTGGGCTGAGGCATATAGGGCATGTTAGCACCTAAGGGAAAGAGGAGAACAAACCAAAGCATTAGAAACAGAGGAAGAGTTGGTTTGGGGTTTTTTTCCTAACAGTATCAACTTTCAGAATTCTATCCAATAACAAGCAGACCCTGCAACACTTTTAGATTCAGTGCAGGCCTTGGTATCTAGGATTTGGCACAAACCCTTCCTGATGGAGGATAGCTTCCTTCTGAGCTCACACTGTTCTGTTACACAGTCTTCAGAACTGTTCTGAAGACAAAACAAATTTATCCATGTTCCAACCACTTCACAAAACTGGATCCAGCAGAAGTGGCCTTTGTAAAGCTGAACACCATGTGGGTTTAGTACAACAGGCTGGAAAAAGAGCAGCTACTGCAGTCCCCTTTTGTCATGTGGAAGCAGGCAAAGCTTTTCTTCCACACCACACATTACTACTCGCTTCATAAACATCCCCCTCCCCCATCATTAGCATCATTTAAATAATTTCTTACCATTCCAATAGCCAAAGTTAGTCCCACCTATAAACATATACCTAAAAAGGAAAAAAAAAGCCATAAATTTAGATCAGGTTTTGCTGAATTGTGGGAGGGAGGGGAATCCCCTTCCCAAATTAACCTCTGCTGAATGCACACTTACAGGTTAACATTAGCACCATATGCCAGGATTTCATTAAGTGTCTTGGCTATAGTTTGGGTGGGCACAACAGAGTGACGGTGGCCCCAGTGATCCAACCACCCAGTGTAAAACTCAGAATTCACCTGAAAGGAGGAAGGGCAAAAGAGGAAGGGAAAACATGAAGAGGGAACAAGAAGAGAATGCAATGTGATTTAAGCTTACTGACTGTAAGGAGAAAAGAAAAAAAGGCACCTTGACTCATTTAGCCATTTTTAGACTATAATTAGAGCAAAGTATACACCAAGTTAGGCCTTTTCAGCAGAATACTGGGCAGAGAAATTAAAGGACTATTTCATTAATTATATAAGGGCACTTTGAAAAAAATTTCCTAAGTACCACAAAGCATGGATTTCCTTGGAACCTGGCAACATGAACATGCTTCATATGCTTAGTTTCATCACTTACTTGAATACCAACACATTCTCTGCAGAATAGCATATGTAGGTTAGATGTCATGAAAAATACATCTTTAAAATATTCAAATTTTATTCTCAACTTAATAGCACAGAGAGAATCCTGTACCCTCAATGGGCCTTCTCTCTTTGTCCACATGGCTTCCAGTGATCTCACATCCCACTGTAGCTTGTGTAAAACCTCCAGAGTAGCTGAAAACAGGAAGCAACTTTTAACCTCACCTTTTAATTTTGCTTTTAACTCCCACCCACACACATACTTCACTAACTCATCTAATCATACTTAGTTTCCTTTCCTTTGTAAACATTTGTCTCAGCAAGGAAAAATACTGAAACAAAACCAATACTTTTTGAGTCTGAAAAAGTAGTTGCAGAACAGCAGTTGACATGGATTTGACAAACACACAGAAGCTCCTTTATTCAGCTTTTCTGACTGACTTGGAAATTATGTCCATAAACATGTCCCTAAAACTGTCCAAGACATCACTGTCAACTCCTCTCATTAACTACTGCAAGATTAGGAGCAATACAAGAAATTTAAATGAAAAGACATACCAAAGGGCCCACAGGTTCACTGCTCCTTTGAGCTAAGAATGCTGCTGTGACATTGCCACCTATAAGGAAATGGAAATAAAATTGAGTTGCTACATCCATGACTTTGGTCTTTCATCTTACTGAAATAGGCATCTTGTCTCCCTTCTAACACCTAATAAACAGCCAGATGAAAACGTTCCTTCAGAAAATACGAGAATCAACATCCTTAATTCCAGTGTTTAACTTGTAGAACTTACTTAAAACATATACATGAACATGCATGTCTTTGCTTTTGAGATGCACCTTCTGAAACCCCAGTTTTTCCTCAGGAATGATACCTGACACCAAAAAGTCTGCTTAAAAAGAAATTAACTACAAGGGGTGGATTCTGGAACAGAAGATATTAAACAAAACCAAAAAGCAAACAAAAATCCAACATAAAAAAAAAAAAAATAATCAGTGGAACTAATGCCAACTATTACTGTTAATTTTAGGAGATATACACTATGACCAGTGTAAATTATTTATTAATTATTTCATGATGTGAGGAAGCCACTAACTCTCTAACTAGGTACTTGTGGATGATTCTTGTACTTTTAAGAGTACATCAAATAAATAAATGCCTATTACCCCATTTAACTAAAGCAGTGAGTCAAGCAGTCAGGTCAGTTTGTCCTGTCACAAATACAGACAAAACAGATTTTTTTGGTAACAAGCATCAGTCTCCAACCTGGAGCAAAGTCCACTGTTGCATAAAGACCCTGAAGAGCTCCACACTTCAAGTGAAACTGGCTTGCACCATCAGTTGTGAACAGCACCACCTCATCCCCCAGCTGCTGGCGGAACAGCTTCAGGAGGGAGCGCAGATAGTCGTAGTCACAAGCGAAGTAGCTCCCGTACTCATTCTCTACCTGCACAGCAAGAGCAAGGCAGTAAAGCAGTAGCCAACTTCAGTCCAAAAATGGAAACCTCCACATCCAACCCTCCTCTTCCTTTGATGGCAACACTGAAAAATGTCATTTAACTTTAGACCTGATGAGTAAGAGAAGGCAACACTTCTAGGCACTCGTTCAGATTACTTGTTCCTTCAACTGAAGCACTCGTTGTGTGGAGGCAAGTCAGTCATTTTTTACAAAAACCCTCCACAAAAATCTCAAGCTACTTAGCAAGTAATCAAAACACATTCTCTATTTCCTCTATTGCTTCCTATAGCTGTGTGGAACAACTTAACAGAGCAGACGTGCTGTCTTTTCTGACTATTGGAATTTTGGAAACAGGACATTCAGTTCTTCCAGATAAAGGAGTTCACCAGAATCTTACAGCTAACCTGAAACTGTTAGGAAACATTTGACATGACCACCCAACACCCACAGAGTGTTTGCAAGAGCAATATCAGCATCCATGCTGCTTGGGTTCATTTGACTTTCAGGAAATTACCTGAACCATGATGATTGGACCTCCATTTTCATAGAGGTGAGGCTTCATCTTTGGCAAAAGGACACTCATCCATCTCTCTACTGCTGCCAGGTAATCTGTGATACACAAAGTAAAACCATTCCACAACTTTTCTGCTGTTTTATAGCATTACTTTTAAAGTATATATAGTTTTAACCTAGTGTTCTAAATACTTATAACAACATTTAATGAACTGATGAGCTCTTACACTTGTTCATAAATGTTAACTTTCAGTGCAGTTCACTAGAAAAATAAAACATTTAAATACTTTAAACTTTGAAAATCACCAGGGAGACTTCAATGTATCTCACAGGTTATCCTAATACATTTCAACAGGAAAACAGAACTGAATGTTGCTATGTATACCACTGTTTTCAATAATACTTTATCCTCCAGTGAGCAGAGCAGAAGTCATGCTAGTCCTTTTTGATGCCTCTACCTGAATCAGAAGATCTGAGGACAATAGATTTCTTCTCCAACAGCCATGCAGGAAGACCTCCCTGGGGAAAGAAATGGCATCACTTCAGTGGCCATTTTTAACTAATGTAAGAATTTAGCCTTTTGGCAAAACATACTGAGACTGAGACCTGAAGATTGATTTTTCTACAAGTAATAATTCCCAGTGGTGGGGAGGAACCAAAACCACAAAATCCAAAACAAAAACAAACAAAAACCAAAGCAAACATCAAGTAAGTTTGTGTTGGAAGAAGTCACTTAAAACGCATGCCCTGGATTTTAATATGTTAAACCAAGAGTGTCATCCAAGAACAGACCAAGTTCCTTTGCCTACTTCAAGAAAGAAACACTTGTATTAGATTTACCCTAGAAATGAGGTAAGTGTTAGAAATGGCTGTACCATGTCCCACTCTGCACAGATGTAAGGTCCAGCTCTCAGGATAACCAGCAACCCAGTGTCATTAGCGAGTGCCAGGAAATGCTCTAGATCCTTGTCACCAGAAAAGTCATACATGCCTGGATGGGGTTCATGGTAGTTCCATGGCACATACCTGCAGACAGAGAAGATCACCTGCCATTAGTGGTGGAGACACACTCAAGGATTTAAGAGAAAGGGAAAAATCACTCTCCACATGTACCCTTTTTTGCACATAAATCTGTAATCCCTCTAAGAGAGCCACTGCCACTGTTCCAGAGGGAATAAACTTCAGAAAAATTCATAAAACCAAAACTGTAGCCAGTCAAGCAAAGATCCTCTCAGTCAACACTTTTCTTACTGCCACAATTTTGTTGGGTTTTTTGGTTTGGTGGCTTTTTTGTTTGGTTTGGGGTTTTTTGTTGTTGTTTTGGGTTTTCTTTGTTTTTGTTTTGTTTTTGTTTGGTTTTTTGTTTGGTTTTGTTTTGGAGCTAATTTTGTAAGAACTACCCAAGATGGAAAGCAAGTGCAGAAAATATTGTTTTCAATAAGTAAGAAAAACAGGAACACTCCCATGAGAATGGTGATGAAATGGCCAAAGACATACATAAACATGAACATCAAATACAAAAATGATAAACACTCAGCAACATTCAAAGGTATTATACCTTAACATAAAGGAAAACTCTAATTCCAGGGTGGGATTTCTTCATAGGATAAAATTAAATAGCTTTCATAAATACCCAAGCAGTACATGCTAAACATTTATGAGGTTAAAAAAAATTGTGCTTATTTAATTAACAGATACGCTGAGCAGCAGCTCTTTCATAAAAGGTGAACCTGTAGGAACTCCAGTTTTCTGCTCAAGTAAACCAAAATGCTCAGCACTGTTAAATTTTACATGAACCTGTAAAGTAACTGCTGAGTCTTCTGCCAAGCTTCACTGATCTGAAAATGCCATATTTAGCCCCATCTAGTGGTTGTTTATTTCTTCCATAACAAAAAAAACCCCACCACACAGAAAACAGAATAAACCACTATTTTTCAGTCCTTTACAAATGTCTTTGACAACACTCATTTCTAGCTGGCAGACAGTTTAGGGGCTGAAAACAAGGCCAGTTGCCCTTATGTGACCAGATGTGTCTGCATGCTACCTGCTGAGGTCAGGAGCAGAGCCATGATGTTCTGGGATGTCAGAACCACACCAAATTTCAACCTGCTCCAGGGAAACTGTAGACCTTGATATTTTAAGTTTTAATAAAATATTGAGCTTCTTGTCACCTGCTTTATCATATCCTGCTACTGCTTCAGGTGTTTCTAGAGGTAGATGGTTATACACACCCATCAGTTTGACCCATGGAAGGGTCTCCCTTAAGCTGCTGACTCTGTCATGAGCTGAACAATGCACCAAGGCATAGAAAGGATTTTGGAAATGAGGCTGCAGGGAACAGGAAGGAGAGAACGTTTGGCTTGCAGTGACCACAAGGTACTTACAAGAACAATCCTGTAATAAACAGATTTTGTTTCCATTGAAATACTAAACCAGCCTCACTGAGAGCACATTGACAAGAACAAGGAAGGCTCCCATATTTCAAATTATAACAAGATCCTTCCTTATGTCCTGGGAAAAACTCCCAGCAGCAAAATTACAATATTCAGAGGTGGCTCCAAGGATGGGTGCTCAAATACCACCTTCTGCCAGAGGGCCTGGCAGCACTGCTGCCCATTCCAGGACAACCTGACACAACTGGTATCTCAGTCCCTTGCTAATAGTTTTACTGATCCAGCAGAGATTAGACAGAACAACAACAAAAAAAAATCTTAATTAAATCATCTAGACCAATTAACATTTTTACCAAAACAGCACAAAATCACCATAGCTGTTTGGGCTAACAAAAATGAAAGTAAAGAAAACACACCCACCTTGTTAATGGGAGACTACAAAGGAATAAGGAAGTAAGAGGAAAAAAAGCAACTCATCCCTGTAGAGATTCTGCCATTAAACAGCAATGATGGAGAAAATGAGAAAAAGAATTCCTGTCTCAAAATTGCAGTGATGCAGCAGAGACATGAACAAGCTATTTCAAAGGAAAAAAAAAAGGAACTGGTTGATGGAAAAAAAAAAGCTGGAAGTGAACAGAGGGCACCAAATACATACAGGTGGTGGAAGGAGGAAGAAAATAGAGAAGGCAGGAAAGTATGAGATGCTAAGGCTCATCAGAGTCACAGGACCCAGACTGATCTTCAAGCCAGACATCAAAAGGCATAATTTTCAGGTTCACTGGAGATTTTTTTGACTGCAGAAAAAAATCATTACATGGGCAATTCCAGCAACTGTGTTACTTAATTCCATTGTTCCTATGATGCGAGGGAACACAGAACATGCTTGCTTTCTTAGAAAACAACAAAAAAAGCACCCCCAAAAAGATACTTTAGATAGCTTTAAATATTACTGCAGCCTTTGTGTATTCAATGCTTCAGGGTGTAGCAACCCAGGCTGTATTAAAGAGGTTATTGTTCCCTCTTGCCTCAGCTGTCTTCTGACCAGAGATTACGATGCCCTTGCAGAGCACACACAGCTTGTCCATAGTTGCCAAAGTTCACAGTCCAACAGTTTATCTCAAGTCACGTTAGCACTCTGGGTTGTGAGGCACAAGGTGTTGCCTATCAGCAGGGAACTGGCAGTTAAGCTATAACCTGCCCTGTGGTCCCAGCCTTTGCTCTTGGATGTCATCCTGTACCACACTTGACTGCTCCAGAGCTTTCTTCCCTATTGCTTCAAAATGAGAACACCAAGTAACAAGCCTGGAGAAGAGGAGACTGAGGGGGGACCTCATTAATGTCTATCAATATGTTAAGGGTGAGTGTAGAGAGGATGGAGCCAGGCTTTTCTCAATGTCGTCCAATGACAGGACGAGAGGCAATGGGTGCAAGTTGGAGCACAAGAGGTTTAGGGTCAACACAAGAAAGAACTTTTTCTCAGTGAGGGTGCCAGAGCTCTGGAACAGGCTGCCCAGGGGGGTTGTGGAGTCTCCATCTCTGGAGACACTTAAGACCCTCCTGGATCTGTTCCTGGGTGACTTGGTCTAGGTGATCCTGCTCAGGCAGGGGGGTTGGACTAGATGATCTTCTAGGTCCCTTCCAACCCCTAATACCTATGAATCTATGAAACAAAGCCAGTAATTCCACTCACACATCTCCCATGGCTACAAACCTCTTTGAAGGTCAAGAGCCACTTACGTTTGAATGGCATCAAGCCCTGCCATCCTCATCTTCACCAAGCGGTCCTTCCAGTAGTAGCGGGGCACCCGTGAGTAGTGGATGCTGCCCGAGATGTAACGGAAAGGGCTCCCATCCTTCACAAAGCAGTTGCAGTCATAATCAATCCCAAAACTCCTCTGGGGTATAGTCTGTGTAAGAAAAAAGAAAAAAAAAAAATAAAAAGTAGTAGCAACAAAAAGCAAACAATGACAAAATCTTTCTCTGCCTTGAAAGGCTCAGCAAAACCATCATGCCTTGTCCACAATAGAAGTGGCAGTGCTGGGCTAAGGGTTAGACTTGATAACTTAAAGGTGTCTGCCAACCAAGATGATTCTGATGAAGGTACAATAGTGTTAAAATAACTGATGGCAAATGGGTCTCCACTAGCTTAGCACATCAAAATCCAACCATCCTCGACTCCAACCTCCCTTCAGGGAGTTGAGAACAAGGTGTCTACCCTGAGCCTCCTTTTCTCCAGGCTGAACAACCCCAGGTCCCTCAGCTGCTCCTCACAAGACTCACCTAGTGTAAATAGACTTCCCTTCATGACCATTACTCAACAGTCTTTTACTGTCACTGCATGACTCGGAGCCTGCTGACCAGGGCTTGCAAATGAAAATAAAACTGTTCTCACCCTGAACTTCTATGTGGCTTTGTCAATATTCTGTGCTCATGGCTGAGAATGTGCAGCAGGAATTAATTCCCTGCACATCCCTATAAGATGGGGCAGTGGGTCTGCTAGTTTGGCAAGCAGCTTACAGACACACACACACACACACACACACACAAACTGCACACTGGTTGGGATCCCAGTTCACTCCCAACACATCCTATTAATGCCCACCTGAAAATTCAGAGCCTCAGAGGCTATGATACAGTGCTGCATCTCACATACTCAGAGCACACATGGGCAAAGGAAGAACTGAAGAATTTGTCCTTTCTTAAATCAATTAAGAAGTTACATTTACAATGTTAATGCTGTTACAACATGTGGAAGTGTCTCATAGACAAAAACAAAGTCAGCTTCAGCAAATAACTATTTCACAGCAGCACGAGTCTCTCCAAATGTACAAAAGATTTCTTATTTGGAAAGATTCAGAGATTCATAGAAAGCAAACAAGTGTGGATATAAATCCTCCAAGCCCTCCATCTTTGAAGATTTCTATCATCTCCCACAGACCTCAACAGAAAACACCCCTTTCTCCAGCCCAACGTTGAAGTATCAAAACAGAGAAGCACTAACCACTCATTTTCTTCTGCTCCTTCCTTTTTAGGACCCTCTCTGCATCAGCCTCATCTCTTCAGACTGCACTTCTTCCCCTTACTGGTGTTAGGCAAATTTAATAGTGGCCTTACTTTTCTCACCTGACACATCACCTACCTTGGCATAGGTGCAAGATTTTCTAAAACTAGTTAGACTTATTGCCAGCATCTTTTTATTGATAAATAGAATTAGAGTATTAAACTAAATGAGTATGAAGAAATTAGAGGTCATCAGAGGCATCTTTCTTGATAAGCAAATAAAGTTTTATTCAATCCCAACATTTAAAGCATTTGTTATACCACAATGTACATATTTTCAAATCCATTCTATACTGATTATATAGGGTAATAAATAGAACTTTCACAAAATGATGACACTATTCTGCTATTATTCTGACAGTGATTAACTCCCCCTCAGTGAACTGGCCTTTTACAGGAAGGATATATTCTTTTTTGTATTTGATCTGGAGAATTTAACTCTCTACACACCAAAAAAATTAAAAAATATCTGTAAAAAAATTATAAAATAAGCAGCACAGCAATTTCTACTTCCCCCACATCTGGAATACTGAACACAGGTCTACATCATGTGCATTCAAGAGAAATCAGAAAAAAAAAATAGGAAAAACCTTGAAGGACAATTAAGGATTTCTGCCTTAGATGATTTTAGAAATGGTTAATTCCACTTACTAGCAAAAAATAAATTGGTCTAGGATACCTTCTATTCATAGTTTAAAAAGAAAAAGCAAAACAGGAAAAGACTTAAGTGTTTTGGCAAAAGAAGTGATAACAAACTGTCCAGTAAACAAGCTTTCAGAGGAAGAAAACTGAAGAAACAAAGTGACCAAGAACTAAACTACATTGGGAGGACTCAATACTTTATTGAAATGATAATGTGACCACTGCTAGAAGGATGTGTCTACTCTGCCAAGGATACACAACAATCTTCCTAAAGGGGCACACACAAAGGACTGAAGTCATCTGTGCACCCCTGGGATGGAGCAACAGCCTCAGTTTGGGTTTTGCACACATTTGGGCAGAAAGAAGAAACAGAAGGTGAGGGGTGGGGAAAGAAGGAAAAAAAAAAATACTAGCAACTTGCTGGGAAACTACCACCATCTAAAACCAGTGCCACAAATGCCTCCTGATAAGAAAACCAATTGTTAAAAATAAGTTTTTAATACAACAATAACCCTTGAACCCAAGAAATTAAAAACTATCCTGGCACACTGGCCTAGAGGGAATACTTGCTGAACCCAGAACACTGCTTTTAACTGAAGGCAGGTTGATAAGTAAACAGAGAGTTGTAAGATCCTCTCCACATAAAACCATCTGACACTACCCCACTGATGAGAAAGAACCAAAGATCCTGGGCAGGCAGTACACCCTGTTTAATACATTAAAGAATTATGGAAACTTTAGGATACAAGAGTTTACAAAATTACAGGTGTTAGGAAGCAGAAACTATCTAGTTCAGCAAGCAGAGTGCCTGGGTGGTCAGGTGTTCAGTTTTCAGACTAAAAGAGGACTCAGCTCTTCCACAACCTTCCAAATGACACATTTCTCAACATTCCTGTGATGAAAACTGCAAGATGTTGATACAGAGGAACAGGAAAGTCACCTGCTGCAGAGCTTAGTCTTCTTAAAAAGGACACCATTTACTTGAAATATTAAAACCTTAAAGTTCAAGCATTAACCTGTTTGCATTGCTTTCAAATATTTCCTCACTCTTGCAATGGAAAAATCACAGAAAACAAATAAAAACATTAAAAAAAAAAACAACAAAAAAACAAAACAAAACAAAACAAAACAAAACAAAACAAAACAAGAAAAGAGACAAAGTATTCCAGCTTTGGATTTGTGCTTTATATCAGGAGGTACTATATACTCAGGCAGCAACAGAAGTCACATTAATTACAAATTTCATTTCTCATTTGCTTTTATTAGAGCTATTTGAAATAAGGAATTACTAGGTGCCCACTTATTCTGGAGAAAATTCCTACAGACAGACTGTTACTTTCCCTCTTTGATATCTGTCTCCCCAGCTTTGAACTGAAGAAAAATTGAATTTCAAAGACCAATGTCTATAAACTTACTGTAATGGTAAGCAGCAGAGACTGGAAACCCTAGTGCATGCTGCAGGCAGCAAGATATCCAGCCTCAATTAAAAAGTGTTATTCCCTTCCCATAACATTTCTGACATAAGGCTTCTAGAGCCTTCTGCAAAACACACGAGTGATTTCATCACAAGAGAGCAGAACTTCACCTGGCTGCAATGTGGTGAGACAGCTGCCTGATGGGAAACAATAGAATGTGAAGTAGCCCCAGGACAGAAATCACTACACACGCATAGGACAGACATGATGATCTGTATGATATCAGTGTTATCTTTAAATGCAGAATCTCAATAACAAATCAACTCAAAGAATTCATTGAGTATTTTAACATGCCCCTGATTTTGTTTTATAGGTCCATGATACAGTTGGTGTTTTCTGCTCAGTTTTAGCAGAGCCTGAAGTCCACCCCAACACATCGCTGGCTTCTCTGAAAAAGGATTTGCTTTCAGAGCAGAAGAGCCAACATGGACCAAAAAGGATGGTAGAAGTTTGTCAAATGGAAAACTCTTCAAGGAGAACGTAGAATTATCTCCGTTATCTCAGCTCTGCTGCCCAGCCTCATGGGTATTCCAAAGTACATTGTCCCTGGGCTTACATAGACAAAGGTGTTCTGCCCAACTTTGTATAAGCCCACGAAGAACGGGTTGAGAAAATACGCTCCGGCATTTAGCGGGAACATCTGCCCTCCGTGAGTATGGCCAGAAAGAATTAAATTAATGTCTGGCCTTTCCTGAAGGGCCCACTTGGCAGCAATGGGCTGATGAGCCAAGAGTACGATGGGCCGCTCGGGGCTGCAGCCCCGCAGAGCTTTCTGCAGGTCCATGCCGTGGCCCGAGTAGCGCAGCACGTCTGCCTCGATGTCATCCACGCCGGCCAGGCACAGCCAGTCGGCTGCGCTGCCCGGAGCCACCACCCTCACGTTCTCGTTGTGCAGCGGCCGAATGCTCAGCGACCGCAGCAGCTCAAACCAGTTGCTGACATCCGACGTGTAGTACTCGTGGTTCCCCGTCACAAAGTAAGTGCCCAAAGGGGAGTTGAGTTCCCCAAGGGGCTCAACAGCGGGTCGAATGATCTCCGCCTCAGAGTCAGTCAGGTCCCCAACGATCACGGTGATATCCGGTTTTAAAGCCTTAACCATGTTCACGATCATGGTAAGCTTGGTCTTCCCAACTGTAGGTCCCAGGTGGATATCTGAAAGCAGCACCACTTTCAGATTATTCATTGTTGAGGGCAGTTTATGAACCGGAATCTCCACTGTATTCACAGTGGGAGGCTGGGAAGCATTTAAGAGCCCGACAACAGTCAGCACAACAGTCAGCATGACTGCCAGAACTGGTTTCATCACTGTTCTGTTCTTGTTGCCAGTGCCTGCCTTAGCACCTCTCCCAGCCAAAAACTTGTAAGCCTGCTCTATGGAGCCTAGAGTGAAGAGGAAGAAGATAAGAATGATATAGGCCCCCAGGCAAGTGTAGGCAGCTAAAGAAAAGAAATAGGGCTCTTCCGCAACAAGAAATAGCAACGTGAAGAAGCTGGAGTGAGCCAAAGCTAGAAACATGAACACAGCAATCTTCCACGGCATGAAACAGAAGGAGCTGGCAGCTGAAGACCTGGAGAACGTGGTGACTGTGCTTCTCCAGACATGAAGAGATCCTATCAACATGAGGGCATTAGCAAAGAGTGCCATCTGCAGCCTCAGGAGCCAGCGCCGCATCCTGAGATCAAGTTTTTCTGCCAGATAACTCCTGGATAGCATCATGGAGAAGAAAACCACTCCTGCAGCCACTGCGGCCTTTGCTTCAAGGGGCAGTTGCTTGAAGGAGATCATCTTTGGTTCCTGACTGTTCCCTTCTGTTCTGCAGAAGTCTCCAGCAGGCAATAATGTGGTTATGAAGGGATGCCTTGGGTCAACAAAGCCTGCAACCAGGAACCAGTATCAGCCGTTGTAAAATATGACATGCATTCCCTTTTTCCCAGACTCCAATGAAGGGCCATTACTCTGCACACAGTACCCAAGACAGTGGGTCATGCAGAATCACTAGCATAAAGATTTCCTGATGTGAAATAAATCAGACAACTGGAAACACTGGATTCTGGCAGTCCCCTTCCAAGCTCCCTGCCTGCCTTCCTTCCTCAGTGATCCCCCCCAATCTTTTTTCCACCCCCCATATGTTCTTTCCTCATTAATACTTCCTTATAACACTATGGCAAGAGACCACAACAGTGATGCAATGAATCCTGGAAGCAATCTTTGTAGTAATTGCAAGCAAGCACTACAGTATTTGTAAACCCCATACACATTCTAGGACTAACCTGCTTATGCTGTTAACTTAGCCCGTGTGGTTTCTGTTCCTCCCAAGCAGCTGGATCCAACTCCTAAGCAGGTATCACTACATCATTCTTACCAAATACAGGTGGTTCTAACACAGGCTACAGAAACAGTGAAAACCCCACTAGAACAGCTACCAGGTTCAGCTGTGGTCCCAGAAGCTGCAGATTACAAACCAGCAGATATCCTTGCCTCCAGTTTTGAGTAGGACTTCCCCAAAGACCTCAAATATCAGTGGGATCAGTCAAATCCATTTTGTGTTTTGCTGTTCACTTACACTACATTTATAATTCCCAGCACTCCCATCTCCTCCACCTATATCCTGGTCTAACAGGATGCAGTTAAATTGAAAATGGATTAAAGCACCACACACCACACTCCTTTAGAAGGGAGCACTAAGCTTAATGCATCAGTGCTCCCAGATTAAAAATAAACAAGCAAGCATCAGCTGTGTTTGAATCGTATGGGAATTCCCCATTTTCCTCTATTTTGCTCAGGAGTACATAGTGCTTCTACTCTTGCACAGTTTGCACATTTCCACTTAAAATAAACCTGTTTTATTTTAACCGTAGATGAAAACAGTTTGGATGGTCTTCCATAATGTACAACAGAGATCAAGTTTGAGATTATAAACTACCTTCTTGAAAGCCAAGCAGCAGCATATGCTTCCTTTCAAAACACTTCCCGTCTTCATCCACACTTGGAGAAAAATTAAGCAATCACTGCAGCCAAAATTATCTAAGAACTAGTGCACAAAAGCAATTTCCCAGGGTTCTTCAATGAGCCTGAGACCAGCAATCTATAAACCTAAGTTTGATGGGTTGCTTATCTGCTGCTTTTCTGGGTGTTAGTTCTCAATTCCTCTCACCCACTAGAGAATTTGTAACCTCCACAGACCACACTTTGTGTCATTCCACCTTCCCTGTGAGCCTGTGCTACACTCAAATAGCAACACCTACCGACAGAATACCGAAACTCTGCTTCCAACTCAAGGAGTAAGAGACAAAGTACGGCTCCTGCAGCAACTCTAGCCTAAGGATTTGCCCAGGAACTCTCATTAAGCAGTTGTACAGCGTCCCACTGGATAAAGCACTAGCAAGAGTCGATGGTGAACCTGGGCAGAACAGGAAAAACTCCTCTTACACACCACAGGAAAAGCCAGTTCTCCCCGAGGGATCTGCTCAAGGGATCAGGTCACTTGCAGCTCCATTCCCACTCCTCCCCGTCCCCATGAACTGCTTCACGAGGCCTTGCAATCTGCGGTTTCTCAGAGCACAGTCTGAAGGCTGAAGGAGCACGGCTGGCAGCAGCGGGTCAGCCCACAAGCCGCGACGCCCTCACGGGCAGCCCCTCCTCGGGACAACGCGGCGCGGGCCCAGCGCGGCGGGCGGGCCTGCTCGGAACACGGAGCCGGGCCACCCCTACCCCGTGCCCCAGGAACACCACCCACGAACTGCAAACCGCTAACTACTTATCGACGGACCCAAATCAACCGGCCGCCCCCGGGCAACGACGGGAGGAGGGTCCCTTCTCAGCCGGGAGCCGTGCCCGCCCGGCGGCCCTCAGAGCTCGGGGCTGCTGCCGACAGCTGCGGTGGCCGCACTGCGCAGCTCCCCCGGGTAGGGAGGAAAGAGGCGACTGGACTCACCGCTGCCCGGAGGAAGGCGGCCAAGGCGGCCAGCGGCAGCAGCAGCCGCAGCATGACCGGCAGACAGGAAACAGAGCCGGAGCAAGCGCTCCCGTACCCACCACCCCTCACCACGGCGGCGTCAGCTGACGGCTACGCCCGCTACACTAAACCCCGCCCCGCCTTGTTCCGCCCCCGGGCCTGCCCCGCCTCGCCTCTCCCCTCCCCGCTGCCTGCGCGGGAGGCGGCCGCCCTCAGCAACACAAGTGCCTGTTCCCCACCGGCAGCCCCGCCACGGCTTCTGTGACGTCTCTGCCCTGCCTCGCCCCGCCAGCCCGCTGCCCTCCCCAGAGAGCCACCCGCTCCAGATGGATCAGCTCCGGGGATTTGCCCCAGCGCCTCGCAGGGCATGGAGGAAGTTGGGAAGTTTGTGGTCGTGTGTCGCGCCCCCCGGCGCCACCGTCTTAGCCGGGCAGAAGGGTCTTGCACGCCTCCAGTGACGGCCGGCCCAAGGAGGTGGAAGATGCCCCTCCCAGGCTGCAGGCCAGCACCAGAGGCACTGACAGTGCAGTGTGACGCTGCCGGAGCAAAAAGGCGGTGAGATGTCACCAGCACCCCCCATGACACCAGGGGATAGTTTACAAGTTGGTGTTGCCTTCTGTATCTGTACACCATGAAAGCAGAGGACTGGAGCAGCACCGGGAAAAGGGACACAGTGGACATTGTGCTCTCCACAGGTTTTACCCTGCTTGAGGTACATAGAAATCAACTGATGGTGAAGTTCCTACACAGCCATGACACTCAGAACTAGTGCAAAGAACCTGCAGGCAGATGGGGTGGCAGCAACATCTCTGTCAGGAAAGTCAAGCCTATGGAAGTCAATCCACCAAAGGATGAGCATGACTCCATGGAGGTGCATCCACCTCAATGCCACCTCTAGAGCCAGTGGACATGTATCAGCCTCTACCAGCAGAAGCCACTGGAGGTGGATCCACCTCCAACAGGCCTCATGGAGCATACCCCACCATGATCCAGATGCACCAGCAGCATGATGCCTAATGTGCTGAAGGATCAATGGGAGCACTCAGAGACCCCCCAAGGCCCCAGCTCCCAACAAGGCAGCGCCAGCCTTTCTCTGGAAACATTCAAGTGGAGAAACAGCTCTTCCTTTGGAGATTTCACTTCAGACAGGAAGAAGTTTTGGCACGATTAGCCAATAATCTAGTAAAAAAAAATAAAAATATAAAAGTGAATTTATAAAACCTAATAAAACATGAGGAGATCTGCCTCCAGTCAAGGACCTCTCGCGCGAGGGGGCTGCATAATGACTCCAACTCCAGGGCACGGGAGGGAGAAGCGAAAAGCTGCCCGGGCAGCGGTTTTGCGGGGCGGTGTTCCGCAGGGGTCTCCCCTCCCGCTGGCAAAGCGGCGCCAGCCCCGTGCAGCTTCTCCCGCCCTCACCGGCGCGGCCCCGTTCTCCCTTCCCGCGGCCGCTGCTCCCTCCCTGGGGCGGAACTGAGCCGGCTTCCCCCGCCCCCCGGCCCGACCCTTCCTCCGGCTCCCCCACGAGCGACTCCCCTCACCCCGGCGGCGGCGACGTGGTGTCCGGCGAACGAGCGAGCGAAGCGTGCGGCATGCCTGCGGTGCTGACGGCGGTGCTGGCGGCGGTGCTGGCGGCGGCGGGGGCTCAGTACGAGCGCTACAGCTTCCGCAGCTTCCCGCGGGACGAGCTGATGCCGCTGGAGTCCGCCTACCGCTACGGCCTGGACCAGTACAGCACCGAGAACTGGCCCGAGAGCGTCAACTACCTGGAAGTCAGCATGAGGCTGTACCGGTTGCTGCGGGACAGCGAGGCCTTCTGCCACCGCAACTGCAGCTCCGCCGGCAACAGCCTCCCCGCCGCTGCCAGTGCCGGGAGAGCGCTGGCCGAGCTGCGGCTCCTGGCCGGGGTGCTGCGGCGGGCCCAGTGCCTGCGGCGCTGCAAGCAGGGGCTGCCCGCCTTCCGCCAGGCACAGCCCGGCCGAGAGCTGCTCGAGGACTTCCAGCGACGGGAGCCCTACAAGTACCTGCAGTTCGCCTATTTCAAGGTGAGCCCCAGCCAGTCGTTCTTACCCTCCCAGCCTGTCATCCTTCTTGCCATCCCATCATTCCTCTTCCCTTCCTGATCATCTCTCTCTTCCTTTCCCAGCCCTTCAGCCCTTTTCCCTTCCCTTTCCCTCTTCCCTCCAGTCCCATCTCTCTCCTTCCCCGCATTGGCTCCCCAAAGTCTCACCTGGTGCTGGGTCACCCTCCAGACAAGCCAGGCCACCTTACACTTAATCATCCTCTGTCTGACAAGTTTTTCAGCCTCTTCCTCCCACCGACTTCGTGTAGCCCACTGTGCCTTGTCCTCCACTCTTCACCAGTTTTTGTGCAACTCATCGAGAAATTCTCATAATTAGCCCTTCCCAGACCCCCAGCCACTGGACCCTGCCTCCTTGTCCTGGAGCTGTGTCATTCCTACCCCTGCCCTTCTCATCTTTCCATCCATCTTACTTTTTTCTAACCTTCTCTGAAACCTTTTTCAGTCCTTGATGTCACCGCTCTGCTATTTATTACAAGTGCTCTTTGCCGCTTCCTCTCCCTCAGCAAGTCCATCTTCCTCACTTGCTCTCTTCTGGTCCAGTTCTTGCCAGCCTGTGACCTGTGACTCGCAGATGGGCTGATGCCTGCAAACCTCCAGTTTTGTTACAGACACAAGAAGGAATAAAGTGAAAATTGTCTGCTGAAGTGTGATGCTAATGCTGGCCCTGACATTATACTGACTTTTTGCTCTTGAGTCAGCCAAAACTCAGGACACACTCACCTCTTTTAACAGGTTTCACCTCACTTTTCTGGCTTTTTATCCAGGATTGTTTTCTCCCTCTTATCTTCATCATCTATTCTCTAAATAAAGGTCCAGTCCTTGTGGCATCCCCTCAGGTAGTGGAATTACTGCCATTTCAAATAAATGGGACAGCACTGAGGGCAGAAAACAAACTGAACTCCTTGTTAGGATTGTTTTCCAACCTAGAGATTCCCTACCAGCATATCCCAGTATACATGATGGTATAGGGCTGCATGCTTGTGCATTGTTTTTGCAATTGCTGCTTGAAAACACACATCATCTTAATGTGTTGCTGTGTCTTATTTGTAAGAGTGCTGTTTGTCCATGAAAATGTTCATTTTCCCAAATTATAGAGATGCAGGGAAATGCCTTTTTAAGAAACAGTTCAGAATCCACCCTCTCAGGATCACACTGGCACAATTCTGTGTCTTTAAACCTCCAGAAGTTTATATATTAAAGCCTCTGCACATGCAGAAGGTATCAAACAGGGAACTTTCTTTTGAATAGGTGTGGACAGGCACCCTGTGAATTCTCAGACTCTACATGGATACCAAAATGACATCATCACAAATGTTTCCACTTCTTGTCTCAACTATTCATTCACCCCGAGTGCTTACAAAGCTTGCAGTGTATGGATCACAGAAAATATGATATTACTGCTTACTGTCTCCAGGACAGTTAAGTAACTGGTGGGTAGGAATGTGAAAAGGAATGTGGAGAAACCCCTCCCTCTTCCCTTTAAAGTATTTTTCAATCACATTTTGCAGCATAGTTTGGGATTTTTGCCTTTAGAGCCCGTTGGTTTTGTTCTGTTTTATTGGACTGTGGTGCAGCTCTGAGCTCTTAGCACCCACTTCGGGACTTCTGAACTGGCCTGGAGCTACAAACTGCTCCGTACAAAGGAGTTTCTCCTGGCCGGTGGTTTGCTGAAGAAAGGAATGTGACTTCCCCCCATTTATGATACAGGAGGGAAAGGCCTGATGTCATTTTTCAGAGTGTTTATTGAGGCGAGTTTGACAGTGACATTTTGCCACGTCGTAGCTGCTGGGAGTCGCTGTTTCTGTCCCGCTGCTCTGCGGGGAGCGCCTCTCTCCGAGCCGACGAGTTCTCTGCGGAACGTGTTTCCACAAAATTGAAAAAAAAAAAAAAAAAACGCTGAAAATTTAAACCAGGAATTAACTACGGACTAAACAAAGAGAGCGCCGTCTGCCTACCAAACAAATGGGCTCGGAGCACAAAGCGGGGCAGAAAGGAGGCGCGTGGCGAAAGTGCGGCCCAGGGTTCCCGCTGAGTTCGGCAGCGCCGGGGCCTGGAGGCGCCGAGCTGCGGGCGGGCGGCGGGAAGAGCCGCAGGGCCGGGCCGCGCAGAACGCTGCGGCGGGCACAGCTCACCTGAGGCGGGAAGCCTTCCCTGGCCTAGCCACATCTTCGGTTTCTTGCTGAAAGAGTACCCACCCTCTGTGAATGCAGACACCGTAGTGCATGTGCATACTTGTGATTGTTGCTCACCGTTCTGTACGCGTTCATCAGCGCTTTCCCCGGGGAGGTGCAACTCCAGACCTCTGACACAACACCTCAAAAGAGTTGATAAAGGTCTGGGCTTACAAGGGAAAAAAAAATATTTCACGAACAAGACTTCTAATTTCTCTCTTGCTTTTCCTAAATATGTGTATACACACTATAAAAAATATAAAACATATAAATGAACACACACAAAAGTGCCCACATGGCACATGCAGTTGTAAATGAGCAGTTTGTACTTCTCAAAATAGCTCTAATGGGATTTAAAGTTAGTTTAGAGATTAAATACAGTAAATCACATAGTACATTAGGATGCATCTATTGATTAAGTCCCTGCTGTTTGCTCTTAACTTCATAACCCCACCAGGAAGATAAATTACTGGATTGTCTTCTGTGCTGCTATGCAAATAAGCAACATAAACACCATGTAAACATGTGAGACATCCTGCCCACTAACCATGGATTAGCATCAGTGATTTCTGGGAGATAAATTCCACACAGGAGCAACAGTATAATCTTTCTATAAATTTCTAATTGAATTAAGCAACTTTATGAACAGAGGGAGGGAAAAAAGTTGTCTTTTTGACTTGCTATCTGCAACAGTAATAGACTTTTAAAAATAATAATTTTTAGAAAGTTCATAGCAATGCAGCTAGTAGTAAACCTGGGGAACATTATATCAGTTTTAATGTGCAAATATATCTGCCAAGACTAATTTCTGTAGAATTTTGGAAATACAGAGATTGCATGAAAGTTCATTGACAAAAACTAGGATACTTTGAGCTGCTTTTTCCCCCCCAATTAACCTTTTCCTCCCTTTGCTTCCTCCTCTCCCCATCCCTGTTTAGGCTAATAATCTTCCAAAAGCTATTGCAGCAGCTCACACTTTTCTTCTGAAGCATCCAGATGATGAAATGATGCAAAGAAATATGGCCTACTATAAGAGCATACCTGATGCTGAGGAGCACATTAAAGACTTGGAAACTAAGCCTTATGAGGTATGGTTTTTATTCAGTCTGGTCTTTTCTATTACACTGGTTATTATGTGAGATTCCAGGATCTCATGTACTTACTTGTTCTTGGTTCTTACTCTGCTTTCTTTCTTGCTGTCATCATCTGTGCATTCAGTAATTTTCACCTCTTTTCACTGTTCTATAAGTAAGTGTCAGTAAATGTCAGAGAGTGGCATACCTGAAAGCTGCTAAATGCAGGTCACCAGTGGAGCTAAGCAGGTGCATAAGAGTTATTAAGTGCTTGAGTGCAGCAAAGCTTCAAATAACTCAGACATTTGGTGTTAAGACTCCATTGAAAATCTCTATCAAAACCTGTTCCCTCTGTCTGTTGGTCTGAAATGGAATTACCTATGCTGCTGTCTAGGAAATACCTGGCAAAATCCATTAGCCATCTGTATTTGTTGTCCTCATGATAATTGGATAGCAGGTTATATAGTAACCCAGAAATGCAGAGACATAATTTCCTCTATTTGAATTTACAAGCAGCTTTCCACAGGTCAGCTACTGCTTGTTTTCATTCCTGCCCATTTTTTCAGAATCTCTTTGTCAGGGCTGTGAGAGCATACAATGGTGACAACTGGAGAACATCCATCTCAGACATGGAACTGGCTCTCCCTGACTTCTTCAAAGCCTATGATGACTGCACAGCTGCCTGTGAAGGCTCCCGAGAGATCAAAGATTTTAAAGACTTCTATCTCTCCATTGCAGGTGAGGGGTTAGGAAACAGGAGGGAAAGGTTGTTTACCCAAGTCATGCTGCCTCCTGCTCAGTTTGGACCAACAGGAGTTTATTAGATTCACTAGAAAATTACTGAATTCTAGTTCATGGGGGTTTTTTAAATCCAAACAACATAAATGAGAGCCATTAGGAAATTAGAACAAAAAGTTCTTAATGTGAAAATTTAAATATGTGTCAGAATAACATATATATGTATCAGTTTGGCCACTCTTGATGCTAAGCAGCATAGTAATTTCTTCTCTTTTAGAAGGTCCAAACTGCATGCACAAAATACAGCCACCTCTGGAGGTTTAGTTTGCAATCACCTGCTCTGTTTTTTGGGGATTTGGACTATTCAGCAGAATGTGGACCTCGTTCACACAATAATTTAATCAAATTTCAAAGGCTCTCAAAATTAAAAAACCAAAATAGCACTGTTAATTCCAGATAGGAAATAATGTGATAATCCTTTAACTCTCTACATAAAACTTACCACCAGAGACTGCCTGTAGGTGTCACTGAAACCCAGCTGCTTAGTTCTCTGGAATTGCTGCTTTCAAGTCATTGCAAGTCCAATACTTCAGATGGAGTTGTAGATGCTCAGTACTTCCAAGCAGCAAGATGCAGATGTACAGGACCCAGGAGAGCATTAGAAAGCCAAATTTTAATGGGCAGCTAATGGGAGGGATCATAACAATTCACCATGCACAATCCTCATCCTCCATTGTCATTTTCTTCCTTCTAGATCATTATATTGAAGTCCTTGCATGCAAAGTGCAGTGTGAGAACAATCTGACACCCATCATAGGAGGCTTTGTGGTGGAGAAGTTTGTGGCCACCATGTACCATTACTTGCAGTTTGCATATTACAAATGTGAGTAGTGATTTAATGTGTTTAAATAACATTGGGATGATGTGGGACAGCTTCCATTCCTGATCTCTCATGGCTAGCTGCAATGCTTTAGAATGTCTCCAGAATTTGGGTTTTGTGCTCATCAAATTGTCCATGATAGAAGACATTGCTGAATGCAAGTCCCACAAGGACTTTTTCTCCAGGGCAGGCTCCTCTGCTTTAAGTTTTCCTTGATTCCATGCATGGTATTGGAAAACTGAGGCAATTATAGAGTCTGTGTGATCTGACCATTCTTTATAGGATACTCCAAGAGCCCAAGTTCCTTACACTCTTCAGTTTCATCTAAATAATAAACATTCATCCAATGTATTTTAGATGTTTAAATGATACACCATTTTTTGTCTTTTGGAAGTAATTAATCATTTAACACATATGGATAAACTGCATCAGCCATTTCCTATGCATTGGCCAGATACACAGACATTTTGTACACCCACATTCAAGCACCCCCTAGTTTGTGCCAAAAAAGCCACAGGGGCCAAGCTGCCAGGCCTATGTAGTTAAGCAGCTGAATGTCTAGCTCTAACAAGAATTTTTCTCTTAAACTTCTAAACCATTTAATTAGAAGGAAGATAATGACTTCAAGGCACCACATTTGACATAACACTGCTTATTCTATCAGATACTCCATTTTTTATTTACTGTTCAGAATTTCTTCCACAAACCTACAGAGTATTTCATACCCTTTGCTTTTCCCTCATAGATTCTTACCATCCTACTGAAGCTCTTCCTTCTTTGTCATTTGTAGTATAAAGAAGGAAGGGGTTTTGGAGTGGGTTGTTTGTTTTGGGCTTTTTTTTACAGTGCCCAAGGGGGATCACCAAGCTGTGGGCTGTCTGCAGATGGGGGAATGATTAGAAAATGGGTTTGTTTCCATATCAGTTTTTCAGAGCTTAGACAATAATAGGAATTTATTCACTTCTCTGGATTTTTTTCTGTGTATTTATTAATTAGTGAATGACATGAAGAATGCAGCTTCTTGTGCTGCTAGTTACCTTCTGTTTGACCAGAAAGATGAAGTAATGAAACAGAACATGGTCTATTATCAGTACCACAGAGACAAATGGGGCCTTACAGAGGAAGATTTTCAGCCCAGAGCGGTAGGTGAAATACTTGAAATGCCTTCTAGACACATTCTTATATTTCCTTGAAGCTCACATGGGTGAGTTCAGGCTGGGAAAATGGGGGTTACCTATTGGTTCTGGAATAAAAAACATGCTGTTTTATGAAAACCATATACACAGTTTTGTGGTGCTGTCATAGTTTAACCTCTACTGCCACATAAACACCATACCCACCACTTCCCCCCAGCAGCCTCCACTGGGGAATGGCACTGAAAATCATGAGAGAAAAAAAAAGGTAAGATACCAGGGGTTGATAAAAGAACAGTTAATAAATCAACATAAAGAGAAAATAAAACACCAGCACTAATGATAGTACTAATGAAATGACAAACAAAGCAAATCATAGAAACCCGGAAATCTGTACCTGGGCCCAAGATGCCACTTTCCATGCTCTAGATGCCCTGAAGCCAGCTGATAGAGTAGACGCCTAGCCCCCCCCACCCCCACCCCTCCCCTTATATAGGGGCATGACATCCATTGGCTGGATCTGCTGTTGATCTCAGCTGAGGCCCCTCCCAGTTGACTGGGCTAGCAGCTGTTGGTGATAATGAACCTGAACCCAACCCAGGACAGGTGTGTGGGGTGGACAGTGAATGTTATTATACAAAGTTCATCCCTTACTGCTGAAATAGATAAAAGGTTATAATATGATGCAAGGACAAGTAAATTCTGTAACTATTCTATGACTCTTAATGCTGCATTAAACTCAGTACATCTGTGCAGTGCCTGGGTGACTCATTTGATCTGTAGCAGCCCTACAGAGCAGTTTCTCTATGCACCTTAGAGGTTGCACTGACCTGTTAATTACACTTGCCTTCCTCTCAGGCCAGCCAGCTCAAGTCAAAACTCCTCCTTCATTTAAGTGTTTTTATTTGTGGACAGCTGTTTTGTGCCACACACCTTATCCACACACAGGGAACCCTTTCAGGGCCAACTTGGGCAGAAAGTGGCAAAAATGCACTTGGTTCCTTCAGGCAGCAGCAGCAGTGAGCCTGAGCTCACAGGAGAAAGGGACAGTTTCTTTGTCCCTGCTTTTGGGAACAGAGCTGTGATTTATGGCCACATTGGAGACAATGTTTGGTGGAGGTGGGAGTGAGGGGTAGCAACAGCATAAAGCACAAGCTGCAGGCAGGTTTGTCATTCGTGGGCAGAGAGGACAGAACAAGGGCCCTACACTGTTGCTTATCTGCCAGTTGCCAGGGGAGGAGAAAGAGCAAGGAAGAGATTTTCTTCACCAAGATGCCAAGAAGCCTTTATTTATTAATTTACAGCTCTTTTTATACCCTTTTAACCTCAAGGTAATTGGACAAGAAGCCAGCCACCCCATGGGGTGATTGGCTGGGGTGCCACAGCACCCATAATCAAAACATCTCTCTGCCTTTTTACAAACAGCTGCCACCAAGGTCACAGCTGGTGGGAGTCTTTGTGATCCCATGAGAAGGAAAATTCCAGGCAGTAGTTATTTTAGCATCCACACTACACAGTAACTCTGACTGTTTCATTGATAAGTTCTCAGGAGTTGGGGACTACCTGGGGATTCACCTTTTGGATAGAAAAATAGTGCACACAGCTGTATTTTCATGTGCTTTGAGCTGTGTGGCTATGAGCAGAAGTCACTTGCAGGACTAACCATGTCCCATGGAAACCATAATGCCTCTGGTTTATAGTCACAAAGAGGTAATTGGGTGACAGTAGCTTTTGGCTCTGGCACTGAGCTTTAGATGATCTTGTTGAAAAGGAAATCTCCTGTTTTCCTCCCCAAAAAAACAAGACAATCAAAATAGATGACTGTTGGTATTCCCAAACAGAGCTAAACTGTGCTCTCCAGGGAGAGACAGGGGGTGACCCTGCAGGATTTCCCCAGCCCAGACTCAGGTGGGGTCGTGACTCATTATCACACAGAAGAGCTTAGTGCCCCTTTTCCTCCACCAGCACAGCAGACAGAGGCTTTCTTGGGCCCAGAGCCTGCTGGAATGCAGGCACAGGCTGCTCAGCTCTGGCAGCCTCCTGCCTTAGCTCAGACTCAGCCAGTGCTTTGAAACATGAGCTAGAGGCCAGAGCTTTGTTCTCCCACCAAGGGAGCTGGTGCTGAGGCAGCTCCACCAAAGACATTGTACACACTGCTTGGTCTTCTCCTCTTCCCTGTCTCAAATTGTGTAACCCTTCCTGGGAGCTGCCATCTCAGTCTGGGTCTGACTCCACTGGAATAGTTTTGGGTGACATGGTGACACTGTCTTGCTCCCTGGAAGTAACACAGGCATTTTGGTTTTGGTAGGAGGCCATTCGATACCACAACATAACCACGCTGCAGCTGGAGATGTATGAATTTGCTAAGGAGCATCTGATGGATGATGATGAGGTGAGTTTTCTAGAAAGGAAATTGTGGTCAAAAACACCCAGCAATCAGATTAAAGTGAAGATGGCACATGTATAGAATTGCAGGATTTAGCTAATGTGGAAAAACCTTGTAACCATCATTTTTACTTCTGTAACTGGAATATAACAAACTCAGAGAATATCACATACCATTTAAAAAACCTGGGCAGTATTAACACAAAGGTAAATGTAATGAAGTGAGCCCACAAAACCAGAAAATCCACTTTGCAAACTGTAACACCAGGGGGCAGAGAAGCAATACGTCTATTTAAAAAAACAATGGTTTTCTTTTGGATTTTTTTCCCTAAAATGTTATCTAACTTAGTTTAAAAGATACTTATAATTTTCTCCAGAAGTAACCACCTACTTTTGACAAAACCTGTAATTTTTGTCAAAAGGAAGTTTTGTTATCTGTTATTTTTTTCCTGCATGGTAACATTTTGGTCACCCAATCTTGCTGTTTAAATGGTTGGAATTCATGACCAAATAACATATAATGACTCCTATTAGGCTGGCAATGGGTAAAGGGATTTTTTTTTCTGCAAGAAAAGTAGTGAAATTCTTGAAAGGAAATTTCTTTGTCTCCCACAGATGAAATTTTAAGTATAAATCGTGGACGCTTTGGATTGCCTTTTGCCTTGCTTTGTTTTCAGAACCTTTCATGCAAAGGTTTTAAAAAAATCTTCAAATGCTGGAGTAGTTTGTCACTGGCTTTAGCAAAGAGCTCTGTGCAGTTATGGCATGGGACAGGGTACTTGGCATGGGCACCATGGTCTCTTTTAGTTAGAAAGATGGTTTATGTTAAGAAATGAAATCACCTTTGCACTTTTTATGTTACCCAGCACAGGAGGAGAGATAACATTTTATAATGGAGAACTAATAACAAGTCTGTGCTGTCTTCAGTGTGCTAGTGACCTGAAAGCAACTCAGCATAAAATTCCACTGCCAGAGTCCCAGGCTTCAGGAGCATGTTTCCATTGTGATAGAACCCAGTGGAAGCCAGTTCAGTACACTCATTAGGAGGTTAAGCTTACATGAGGACTAGTCCATATGGCTTTTCATCAGGGTGTGAAATATCTGAGCACATTTTTATCCTCCCTTGTTGGTTTGGGCTCTGCCCATAATGTTTTCTTATGTTCAGCATAAACTTAAATAGTCATTTTTTTTCTTCTCTCATATCAACTGCTTCAAAACACAGGGATGAGTAATGAAGGAAGGGGAGAAGCAGTCTGTTGTGAGGCTTTCCCCCTGTTATTGCAAGGTGGGATTATAGAACCCACCTCCAGCCTCAAGCACTGTGTATAGAATAAACAAGGATTGGTTTGCTGGCGTTGGTCCCTGTAGCCCCTTTCACCAGTGCAATTATAAATGACCTTGCAAGCTGCAGGAGGGAGGTACAGTGGAAACATAAATAACTACCGGGGAAGTGAAAAGAAGTCACAATGCCCTGGATTATACATTTGGGTTCAACAACAGCAATTCCTGATCCTGGCCATGCCACAGAAATCCCCCCCACACACACATATCTTATCATATCAGGAAAGTTCCTATTCCCCAGGAAAAGCTGAAGGGCCTCTGTGCCCTCCCTGGCTAGGGCTGAAGAACCTGGGAGGGATGGAGGCTGTCCATGCCTCTGGCTCAGCTCTGGCTTCTGGTAGTGAACTCATAAATCCCTGGCCACCAGAACTTGTCCTTGGCTGCAGGAGCCTTACAGGGAGTCCAGACACAGCAGGAATAGCACAAAGGTAAAACTGCTACCTTGCACTTTCTGCTTCTTGGGCAGGCCCTGGTAGTGTAAGTGGAATTTTATTTTATTTTTTTAATATTTCTCCTGGCACCAAGAGAAAAGTTTATGCCATAAGAACACTGAAAATTGATGAAAAACCCAGATAAGATGCTACAGTAAAGGCTTTATTAAAAATTGTTAAGGATGGAGGCAACCTCCTTTTTAGTGCAGTGTTTATTTAAACCATGTGCTTCCTGGGCTGGAGGCCATTACCTTTTGTGAGTGTCTGCAGTCCATGTTTGCTGTCTGTGAAGTGGCTCTGTTCAGACTTCCCAGTCCTGCTGTACCCCAGCTCATCCATGTGTCTTCTCAAACCCCATTAGCAAAGCAGGTGAGAACATGTGGCTCCTTCCAGTAACACCCTGCAGTAACTGCAGAGGCTGGAACAGGCACTAATGGTTTCTGCATATGGCACTACAAGACTGTCCTGTTCATGTTACTTTATTAATATTTTCCCCACAAGGAAATGAAAAATTCTAATTCAAGCATTTAGCACAGGAGAGGTGTGTCGTGGTTTAACCTCTGCTGGCAGCTAAACACCCACAGCCTCTCACCTACCATTTCCCCCCCCAGTCTCCTGCTGTGGGGTGGGAATGAGAGAAGAAACAAAAAGGTGAGACCCTGGGGGCTGAGATAAGGACAGTTTAACAAAACAGCACAGAGAAGAAAACCCCAGCACTGACAGTACTAATGAAATGAGAGACAAAGGGAGAGATGAGAGTCAGGAGGCTCTACCTATGCCCATTACACCCACATTCCCTGCTCAGGCTGAAGCAAAATGAAAAACCAGCTTTCCTCCCCTGGCTCAGCCCTTCCTTTATATAGGGGCATGACATCCCCTGGGGTATCCATCATCCCATTGGCTGGGTCTGTTGTTTCCCTCAGCTGTGGCTCCTCCCAGCTGACTGGCCCAGCAGCTGCTGGTGAAAATGAACCCGAACCCAACCCACAGCAGTGACAAGAGAACATCAGCACCAGCTGGGTACACATTACTTCTTTCTTCAAAGTTGTTAACTATCCTTAGTTTAGCAGAGAGGAGTTACAAGAGCATTAGAGAGTGTAAGCTCTTGCTGTGGATGAGCAGACACAGCTCCTGGTGCTGCACAGACTGAAGGAGCCACACAAAATGCTGTGAGGAAGCAGACACTCAGCTAGTGTAGATGTCACTTCTGTGCTACACTAATCATATGAGACATGTTTCTGGCCCATAATATCAGTGTTCTTGAGGGATACTTTTTTTCAGGGATAGCTACTTAGCTGTTTTAAATTACATAAGAACCACAAGTATTTGGCTGGGATGATCCTACAATGTGATTTTTTTCTTTCAGTGCTTAATCGGTAGGTGGAAAACTGTTGGCAGCTTTCACCCATTTTTTTGGCATCTTGTTCTTCTTATTTGTATATAATGTGTGTGTCCATTTGTATAGCAGCTGAAACTCAAACACTCCCTAAGTGTGATGCACAGGAGAGTGTTAAAGTGTGTGATGGAAAGAGAACATATGGAGTGTCAAAGCACGAGGCCCCTGTGGATGACTGATAGCAAATAATCACAGAATCATAGAAATGTTTTTGCTGGAAAAGACCTTTAAGATCATCAGATCTAGCTATTAACCCAGCACTGCCAGGGCACCATAAACCATGTCCCTCAGCACCACATCTCCACAGCTCTGAAACCCCTCCAGGGATGGGGACTCCACCCCTGCCCTGGGCAGCCTAGGCCAGGCCTGGACAAGCCTTCTGGGAAAGGAACTGCTGCTCCTCATGTCCAACCTAAACCTCCCCTGGCACAACTTGAGGCTGTTTCCTCCTGTCCTGTCCCTTGTTCCTCAGGACAGAGGTGTGTTTTGGCATTCTAATGTCATTTTAATGAGCAAAGTTCACACAAAGGACAGCACTCTGTCAAAAAGTGACAGCCAGTGGGCCCAGGTCCTCACTAGACCCCTCACTGTTCAATGGCAGTGTTGTCCAGGGAACCACTGTGCTATGGATTCCTTGCACACCAACCGCACTCCACCCTGGGAGCTTCTTGGACAATACACCTTTCCTTCATGTGTCAACAATGCTGTGCCTTTAATATGATTTTAATTTCTAACTCGCCTCCAGTCATTATTCCACAACTATAAAAAATGTTGAGAGGAAAGCACATTTACTGTAAAATACTATCCTAATAACTGCAGTGAGCTGCAGTCTCCCATGGGATAGGGGAAGAGAACAGAGACATGTTCAGAATAGATCATAAAAAAAAGAAAAATTATTTGAGAAAATAGTTAACAACCCTGTACAGAACAACTAAGCTCTTTTACTATTAAAAAAACAACAAACCAACAAAACAAAACCAAAAAAACCCAACCAAAACCTAGAAGCATGTGACAGAGGGTCACATTGTGGACTAAGTACCTGAAAAATAAACAAGTTAAGGGCCAAATAATTTTTCTGCACAAAGAATCGAGGAAACTTCCCCCCCTCCCCTGCTAGAATGCAAGGAATGTCCAGCCTGGGCTCTACTGCTTGTGGAGGATCCAGGAGGCCTTTGAGGTGGTTGTAGTGAACTCTGGTATTTTAACTGAAGGTTAAATCAAGGAACTTTTTCGTGGTTGAAGGCTGAATAAACCTTTCAGCCTGAGCCTGACACATGCCTTACTGTTACCCAAAATATTGTCTGTGTCCCCAAAATATCTCTGTCTGTGTGGCTTCATTTTGATTGGAAGAGACCTTTCTGATCAAGTCCATTCCCCCAGCACTGCCAGGGCACCACTGACCCGTGTCCCTCAGCACCACAGCTCCATGGCTCTGAAAACCCCTCCAGGGATGGGGACTCCACCCTGCCCTGGGCAGCCTGGGCCAGGCCTGGACAACCCTTGTGGGGAAGAAATTGTTCCTCATGTCCAACATAAACCTCCTCTAGCACAACTTGAGTTTCCTCTTCCCACTTGTTCCTTGGGAGAACAGACCAACACCTCCTGTCTCCAACCTCCTTTCAGGGAGCTGTAGAGAGGGAGAAGGTCTCTCCTGAGACCTGACATCTCTGAAACCAATGGCAAAGTGTTGGGTGTGTCAGTGAGCAGTACCCCTGCCACCACTTGCTACTCACTTTACATGCTGCTGTTGGAAGAAAAACTGATGCTGGACCCTAAGTGTCAAGTGAGCCATAACCAAGCCATGTATTAGTAGCTTCCTCTTGGCTGTGTATTTTAATAACTGTCCAAACATCTCCAAAATACAGAAGTTTCTCCTAAAAGGTGCTTTGTGTGCATTATTGAATGCAGCATTCAGTGGTAAGGAAGGGCCAGCAACAATCCCTGGGTGAGTGTGTACCTTAGTCTTGGACACTCGTGGTACTGAGGAGCTCTGCATTTTTCTCCTTTTTAGGGCTTATTTTTTCAAATGCTTATAATAAATAGTGCAGCAGTCTCTCTAGTCTGGGGCAGCTTATTCAGAATTGACCAAGAACTCTGTTCTAAAGTATTTTCTTATTATAATCTACCTACTCACATACCCTCTGTAAAACCTCAGCTGCTTACTGTTGTACAAAACTTGTTCTTTCTGTTTGTCCCTCTATTTAGTTGTCAATCTAAGCCAGGGGTGCTCAGTTTGCATCTCTGACAGGTAATTAGAGGCTGCAGTTGATCAGATCAGCTTCTCTGGTTCTTCCTACCCCTCCCACCAGTCTGGGAGCATTCCCCTGCTGCTGTGCAGTCATGCCTCCCATATTTCAGGCTATACCTGCCCCATCTTTTCCCATACATCCATGTTCTGTCACTCCAGCTTTTTCCACTGTCTGTCCCTGGCCCATGAGAGGGAAGAAGTTGGTAGTGCAAGGCAGGGGGTCATGTGGTGCTGGCAGAGCTGTTGTGCTCACAGCACAAGCCTGGACACCAGTGCAAACCAGGAGGCAATGGGAGCAGTGGCTGACACACCACAAGTGTGTGCTGCCATGCAGGGAGATCTGGGCAGGAGTAAGCCCCTAAGATTTCCAATTTAAGTCTTTTTTCTTTCTTTCTTTTTTTTTTTCAAATACTGCTGCTGTTAAATATCCTTTTCTATTTTAAAATAAGTCCTCTTAGGTGTTTCTGGATTTGAAAACATACCACAAGAAAAAAAAAACCCTGAATCTGTCTGGATCTTCTATGTCAGAAATATCTCATTTTACTGATGAGTGTGACAATTAATTAAGTTCCCATATGGCTGAGTTTCCATAGGTACAGTATTGAAATCCCTGTGTCTTAATTCTACATAATCCTAGACCATCCAGTCAGATGTCTACACCTTGCACCCTACTTCTCACACTTACCTTTTGAGAGTTGGGAAGTGGTGCTGAGTCCCTCCCCCGACAGGGCTCCTCAGGCAAAGTACTTCTAACAAAGGAAAATGTGCAGAAATACCAAATTCCTCTTTTCCAATTGCCAGCTTTCCCACAACCAGGAAGACAAGTAGGGAAAATGGCTTTTCTTTTTCTTCTGTTTGTATTGAATTGGATACTTGGATGTTTTGAACAAATTCAAAGCAAAATAAACTGCCATCCTTCAGGACTTGCTAAAACCACTTCACAGTTGCAAAAGCTCAATAGTCTTTTGAGCTGGAACTGAGGCAGGGAACAAGAGCAGCTGTTGTTTCAGCTGGCTTTCCTCCCACTTTTATTTTCATTTGCTTGGTTCTCACTATTTCTCTCCTTGCTAATCACACTCCTGCAGAATGTGATGTTAATATTTTGAATCACTATAATAGATTAAAAATTTCTATTTTCTCTTCCTGTTTGCATTGACAGAGGTTCTAATGCTCTTTTCTCACCTGGAAATGCAGTCTCAAAATGCATGGATCTGGAAGGTGCTGCCTTCCTAAGTACCTTTCTAGACCAAAATGTGCTTAAAAATTAATTAAAATTGTAAAATACTGTCTGCAGTCTTCAAACTCAGAAGCCTAATATTGTTCACAAAGACTTGGAATAGCCCATAAAAGGAAGCAGAAGAAAGCATCCAAGCAGGGATGAGTTGCTTTCAGCATCACTGTGATTGTTTTAAACATGACAGTGAGTAAGAGCTGATCAGATTTTTCCAGCAGAATATTATTCTATCAGGAAGTGAGAATTTGGTTTGGAAAAAAAAACAACCTTTAAATGACATCACAAGGCCTGTTTAGATCATAGATTTATCTCAAGAAAGGAACAACAGGAAAGTTTTTAAAAAAGCCTTTTGTATTAATAGAGTGGAGTTTGTAAATGTGTGGTTTTCTGGTCTGAACCTAAATCCAAGCAGAGCAGACAGATGCAAAGTCAAAGTTACAGTTCTACACAACACTTCTCTTTAATTCTGCACAACACATCTCCTTAAATTTGACTTCCTCTTCTTTTTGAAGCTTTCTAAAACTCCTTAATGTTTTCTGGCATTTAAACAATTACCTACTTCAACAAATACTTTAAACATTTATACTTCTGCTTGCTAAGTTGGAAGGTTTCATTGTGTATTTGAGGATTTTCATTGTCTATTTAACTATCTGGCCAAGTACAAGGGGGTTTGCTGTGAAGAGTGATTTCCTTCTCTTAAGGGCTGTGTCACTGCAGGTACCTGTGCTGGGCTGTTCAGCTGCATTCTACAGCCTCAGGTGTGGCTGGTAGGAAACACTCAGACACCTATTACTGCAGTTTATGGTTTGATTTAACTAGCTGTAATTTCCCACCGATCTTGCACTGTGGGGTTAACTTGTGTCTCTGAAATCCTGTCCTTTCCAGGGTGAAGTGGTGGAGTTCCTTGATGAGCTGTTAGAAGTGGAGGCAGAGCAGGAATCCTGATGAGCAGAAGAACCACAAGGAGTTCACAGAAGCCAAGCAGCACTGCTGCTCCTCACTGTCTCTGGCCACCCCTAGTTCCAGTTACACACCTCAAAGGGGCTCCTTTAAGCTCCATCTTCTGTCACAAGGTCCCCCCAAGGATCACTCCCACGTGGCACTGACTCTTCCTCACCAGTGTGGCTTTTCCCTGCACACTGACAGACCTGGTGTGGAGAGGGTTTCTCCTCCAGCTTTCCTTCCTTGCCACTTACACCACAAATGGACCGTTTGTGTTTTCTGGGTGAACACTAAAGTCCCTCCTTTCAGTGCTGTTCCACTAGCAGCACAGCTAAATTCTGAAGAACTTTGGTCTGATTCTGAACCTCTTAGACTCTCTGAGCTATGTACTGTATTATTTATAGATGCCTTTTTGTGTGGTGATGAATAAAGTGATGCTGAATCCCAGTGCACCTGAAAGATGTTAAGCTCCGTTTGAACAGCTGAAATAAGATGATTAACAGAGCACAGCTATTGAACTTGTGCAAATTGCTTATTCTGTAAGCAGTGTTGATCTTCCTTAAAAACTAAATTCCATGATGTGAAACTGAGGTCATTTAGAACAGAGTAATAAAGAATTCCTTCTTCCTACCAATTCTTACTCTTTCTGTTGAAACAACTTGTGGTTCCTGTGTGAGGTGGGGCCAATCTCCTCTAAAATAATAGTGACTGATGTATTTAGTAATCTCTTATGTAGAAAACAGTTGGCATGGGTTTTTTTTCAGTCTGATGGGACTATTACCAGCATAGAAATCCTGCCACAGAAGGGCATGGAGCTGGATTTATCCATCTACATCTGCCCAGGGCAGGGGTGGAGTCCCCATGATCCCTGGAGGGGTTTCAAGGCCATGGAGATATGGTGCTGAGGGACATGGGTCAGTGGTGCCCTGGGTAATGGTTGAACTCAGTGATCTTAAGGGTCTTCTCCAACCTAAAATAGTCTATGATTCTACACTACCTTCATTTTACAACATTTTTTTGTTCCTTTTTTCTTACCACCATTTACCAAGCTGACTTAGGAGCTCTGCCCAGCACAGGCTGTTGTGTGGCTGTCTGTGGTGTTTCACACGTGCATAAAGCTTCTCACTGGATTGTGCCTGTTGGTAAAGCAAGGAGCACATACAGTAGATACAGGGCAACAGAAAATCAGTTCCAGGATCACTTTGGTTTTCCCCTCAGAAATATTTCTTACCAATTCAAGAACTCCCCTCCCCTCTCAGCACTAATTGTCAGAGGTTGCTGTAATCTTCTTGTGAAGAGCAAAGTCTATGGTAAAATACAGTTACATTTTCATTCCACCAGTAAAACACTAAGACCAGAGTCAACCTGTTCTGATTCATGTGACTCTGGGGATACATCTAGTGCCCATGAACCCTGATTTTCACTCTTCCTCAGTTACTGAAGCACTGCAAGTCTCTCTGGTGCTACCCATCTCCTGGTGAGCTCAGGATTCTCTGTACAGCTTCCTTGGCTGATCTCTTCCCATGTTCAGTCATTCCCTCACAACTAAAATCTACTGTGCCTACTCAGGTGAGGATTTCATGATTTGCTAAGATGCCTATTAGCTAATAATTTATTTTTTCTTAAGCCTACCTGAAGTAAGTCTGATGCCCTTTAACTTGAGGAAGCAACTGATACCCTTGTGGCCTCCTGACATGGCACCATAATCCCTCTTTCTTTTTGTTCAAGTGGCTGTGGATTTTCTTCTGGATTTCTTAATTCCCACTACAGATGGTCCCAAGCCAGTTCAGTCTTTAGTAAGTACAAACAGTTCTCAAACCCTTGTTCTTTTCTAATGAGAAATAGCTCCTTTTGCAGTTCTTCAGTATTTATTGTGGCTTTTTTCAGCATTCTCAGGTTTTTTGATTTTTCTTTTGCTGCTGCTATTGTTAAATGCCAACATTTATATGTGACTGCAGCAAATTAATGTCTTTTCTTTCACTTCTCTGATCCTGCCAGCTCTTCTTGGGAGGCTGTAGGAATATGATTTTTGCCTCCTTTTTGCCTTCCCAAATTCTTACAGTTGTGAGTTGCTGGCCTCAGATGTTGGCACCTCCTGCCTAGCTTGATGGCATATTTAGATTTTGTCTTCCTTTCTGTTGTTGACAAGGCTTAAAAGTATGATGCTGATGCTCAGGGAAATGTCACTGTGTTGAAGCCACACTGTTCCTGTGACTGACTTGAGCCCAGCATCAGTACCATAGAACAATAGACTGGTTTGGGTGGGAAGGGACCTTTCAAAGTTATCTTGTCCAACCCACCTGCAGGGAGCAGGGCCATCTGCACCTAGAGCAGGTTGCTCAGAGCTGCATCCAACCTGAGCTGGGATGGTGCCAGGGATGGGGCTTCTACCACCTCTGGGCACCCTGGGCCAGGGTCTCACCACCCTCAGCATAAAAAAAGATGTGCCTTATGCACCTCCTGACCTTGGGCTGATGCTGGAGATGAAATCCATCATCATGTTGGTGGCAGTATTGCTGCTGCAGAGCCATACCATTGAGCTTTTGAATAATTGCTCCCATTTCTAGTAACAAAACTGTCTGTTTGGGTGGCTGCTGTTGGCTGCTGCTCTTCCAGTGCTGCACACAAGCCAGGCTGCAGTCATGGTGAGTGTGCTGTTCCACCAGCACATAGAGCTGAGTGGTGGGTGAAGTCTTCTGGCAGATGGCTCAGCACAAGAGTCTGTCTGCATGCAACAGGAGTCCTGCACTTGATTGGACTGAGTCCTGTGTGAAAGGGGGGAATTGCCTGAAAGCTGAAGATGCAACTGAGCCATAAATGCTGTCACACTGAAGGGGATATTTGGTTATCTGAAAAACAACTGCTGGCTGCCAGGACAATCTTCCTTGGAAAGGCAGAGATTCACAGGTTGGAAATCAGTCTATCTGACAGACTGTGCTAAGTATGTAGTCTTTTTCAAATTAATAGTAATTCTTCATGTATTACTGGCTCCTTGCTAATTCATCCTCATAAATAGCAATATTTAAAAAGGAAGATTTTTCTTCTCCAAGTTTAATTCTGTTCCCATAAAACAGCATAACAGGCTCCATTCTTCTGTGTCTCAGCAATCCCAAGAGCCAATAAAGATGGTTATGAAAAACAAATAGGTTTAGAATGATCAGTTCTGTCAAATTCAGTGGGAATTCAGATGTCCTGCTGGCCCTTTTATTCACTGCTGGGATTCTGCAAGCAGACTTTCCTTTGGTTGTCAATGCATAGGCAGAAACCAAACCCAAATGGCTCCCTGTGCCAGAGCTTTACTGCTTTGGATGCTAAAATCCAAACTTGGATGCTGTTCTCCACTCACCTGGAAAGCCCATCTGACCAAGCAGGTGCCTTTTCTTCATCTCTGGGGTAAGTTTGAGGTAGAATTACAGGTGGGTGTCCTCCAGAGGAGCTGTTCCCATGAAAATCATACAGCATATCCTGCTTCACAAAGCTTTTTCTCAACAGACAGTTGCCATTAATACCCACCATGAATCTTCACATCCTTTCTGTTGAATTATTGGTCTCTATTGATAAAGAAGGCAGAAAAACTTTCAGTTTCCAGAGGGTCTTCATCAAAATGGTTTAACTAGCATGCAAATTTTACAGCTCTGAAAACGGAGTTGTCATTAGACAAAGATTTGTTGGATTATAAAAGTACAAGTGTTTATTATGGCTGGTCCTGAGAATAAACAGTTGCCTGCATATGCCAGCTACTATGGAAATATGTTTTTAAGTTCTAATGTGAGCTGTAAACCAAAGCTACTTCAGTTAAAAAAAAAATCAATACTTAAACTGTGGGGAGACGCCGACGGTGCCAGAGAAAACATTCCCATTTAATAATGTTTGAACATCGAGCTGTGATGCAGTTTGTAGCAAGGCAGTGAGAAAAACCCACAACTAATCCTTCATTGCAGCTGTCTGAACTTTTGGTTGTCTGCCATACTTGAAACAGCGACTTCATTTTTCTGGGGACTGGAGGCCTGAATGAGGCAGTGTGGAGAGTTTCAGCAGCACACAAAAAGGGCGTTAAGGAAGAAATAGCCCAAGTTGGGTCGCACACCCCAGCAAATCAGGGGGTTGTATCTTAAGCCCTCTTCAGTGCCTAGGAAAAAATATTAAAATAAATAGATACCTTCTGATTTGTTTGTTTTTGGCAAGGAAACGTTCGGCAGTTTAAACACCCATCTCTCCTCCCTCCCCTCTCCTCAGAGTGCCCATGATCTGTGGAAGCAGAATTCTGTAGAGAGTTCAGAATTTGTAAGTTTAGAAATGCTAACCTTTTCTGTAGAAAAACTCTCTACGTTTTCTGTGATTATTTTTAACTTTCTCTTCTCTTTGAAGCATCTCCTGGGTAGGCCTTTTAACAGGTATGAAGTAACAAACCTGCCTTTTCCCCAGTTAATTCTTTTGCAAAGTAATGGAACTTGCTCACACTTTCAAGGAGAAATACAGGGCTCAGAGGTGTAACTTTATGTTACTACTACCTTTAAAGAAAAAAACCTCAGGCTTTCTTTCTCCCTTTACTCCATTCTCACTATCACCTACCTGAAAAATGATGAAGCATTTATGTATTATCCTGAACTGGTGGTAAGCCTGTAACTTCAGAAGTCTTAAATCCATCTGGTAATTTCTTGTTACAACTAATTTTTAAAATGGCTGCAAAAAACAGCTTTTTTAAAATGGTTATTCTTAGCTACATGTTCTGATCTTTCACAGCTACATATTACATTGTACCTTTGCATTACAAATTATTGGATATATTTAAAAAAAAATCCCATAAATTCTTTGCACTGAAAGAAAAAAAAATCTATCTATGCTGGTTTCAGTGCCCATGGCAACAAATCCTCCACCTAATAGCTTTTGAGGTACAAGGCAGTACAGCAAAATAAACCATAGTCATCTAGCCAGTGAACGTAAGGACAAGACCAGAAAATGAGGGGATTTTATCCTGAATACCTGAAATCCATCATCTCAGTGTTTCTGTACAAAGGGGAGCAAATCCCTTTTGATTGGAAGGGCTTGAACCCCCAAACACTGACAGTAGCTTTGATGTTAACACCCCATGGTTGCAACTCGTGGCTTCCCTGGAAAAGGAAAATATATGATTTTTATCACAGAGCAACAGATGCACCTCTTAAATGACTGGATGTCACTGGCACAAAACCACCCCTGGTATTTCCCCCTTTCCTTTTTTCCTAATTCTTCAATCCACAGCTGGTACTTTCAGCTCTTAATTCCTGTAATCAGTAACTCATCCCCTACTGTATTTTGACCCTATAACCAGATATTAGTATTCACTTTACTACATTGTCCACCATCCCCACTGTCTTTCACTAGCTAATTTTACATACAAAAGGAGGTCTAAGTCAAATGTATCATTCATGGGCTAGTTATCCCCATATGGTTATTAATTTCCCCAAACTCCCTGAATCACCCTGGTAAAGTAAAAGCCATGAGCACAAACAGATGCTGCTGCAGACGGGGGTAGATGATGTTCTGGAGCAGCCTAAGCTGAAAACACATCTACTAAGAATTTCCCAAGTGACAGCCCTACCTTTTCTCCACAAACAGTGGTGAACAAGATGGTTTGCACAAGGACACACACGTGCTTCCTCCCCCTTTTTTTTTTTCATAACTCCATTTTTATTTAAATACCTTCAAAGCATCACATGAATGTACATTTTCTTCCAGTTCACGAAGAGCAAGAATTTCTAAGTCTCAGATAAGATCCCTGTCAAGTTTGTGTTTGCAATTATCTTTTGAGCCTCATTTTCAGGTGATCATTTCCCCAGCCAAACAGCATTGGCTTCTTGTTTGGAATGATGCCACCCACAACTGTAGCACATTCTTGTAGCTTGCAGTTAAACAGTATTTTTAAGGGCTGTTCCTGGGTTTATTTCTCAGCACATTTCCATGAGGTTACAGGGGGTACGTTTTGAGTTAACAGTCTCCAGAGAGTTGCTTAGTGTGAAATCCATTGGTTGGCTGGTGTTTAAAAGGTTACTGCACACAAATCCAGTTCACACTAGAAATGGGCAGGTTACTTCCTAGGCTAGACTGCACCAAAAGCATCAAGTCATGCAGATGGCAGAGAACACAATATTTACAAATCTGTACAGTTTCTGTCCTTCATTTGCTGTGGTTCTTGCCAGTCACTTAGACTCCACTCTTACCACATGAGGCAAAATGCTCTCCATGATACCATCTCACCATTGCTTTGCTTTCCTCACCAGCACCCAGAGTGGTGGCTGCATGTCTGATGGGCCTGATTCTGCACTCCATTTCACAGTCTGCCTTCCATGGAGCCAGAGAGGGTGACTGCTGGGACTCAAGGTAGAGAGTGAAAATGGGTGAACTCCATCCAGTCCCCTTCCCTCACTCTGCTAGTCTGATGTGTTGAGCTACTGGTGTATTTTGGCTAAGGCTGTACAATAGAGTGGCAGATTTATTTATTTCTGAGCTGCAGATTATTCACAGTTGCTTTTCTCCTCATTCAGAAAGGTAAGGAAGATTATTTCATGCTAAACTCACCAGAACTATGTTAAGGGGTTCTAGAAAACATCCTCTTCTCTCTCCCTGTTGATTTCCTGAACTGTTGGAAAGCCTCTGTGTTTTCACACCAACACCCAGTCTAAAAGCCAAGAGTTTGCATTAATCAACTGGATGCAACTTCTCTCTTTCCCAGGTTTGCTTTATCTTTAAAACCACACTAAGCAGCATTCAAAATGTACTCTCATCTCCCAGAGCAAACGTCCACCCCCAGCACCCCTCCAGCTGGTGAAAGAGCAGAACAGTGAAGATCAGTCATTCAACAGAGTTCATATGACAGAAGTGTTACACGTGGGTTCATTTGCTGGAGGTGCTACTGGCTCTGAATTAGAAAGTCAGTATCTTGGTCAGTTGGTGTCGTGTTCAGAGAAGCAGCTGACTTTATGTAGGGTTCCCCTGGAAAGTGCTTCACCCCTGTTTGGTGTTTGGCTCTGTAATAAGAGGCTGTTCATCATAACACCTGGAACCCAAGGTGCTCTGTCTCCTCTCCTGCAGCTCCTCAAGGAAGAATGTCACTTACAGAATCCTCTGAATTCCAGGGAGACTTTGTGATTTCTGTAAAAGGATTAGTATCCAAGTGGCCTTTCTTCACTAAGGCTAAAAGAACACCTTCCAGGGAAAATAGCATCATGATCCAACATCCATACCTTGTTAAATCCACAACATTGAAGAGAAGTGCCTTAGTAATCACTGCAACACTATCCATTAAAGTATGGTAGCAAATAGGTTTTTCTTTTTAAGACATGTCAGGTAATAATTTGTTATGGTGCTTTATCCTGACCAGCTTGGTCAGGTCCTAAATAAAAGGAGCAACCATCAAAAGTGTGGTTGCTCCAAAACCATTATTCTTCCTTCCTTCCTTCTTTTCCCTCTTCCACCGAGAACAGACCAAGGCCTGACCAGCCCTGCTGTTATACCCTAACCAGGTAACACAGAAATTAATCAGTTAATTTATTATTAATAGGAGCAAAATGTAAAAGTGGAACAAATTGTAGATGCCCTACCAAGCACGCTGTGTCCTGCTGATGGCTCCAAAAGACCCTGTGATACAAACACCTGGATTCTCTAGCTCTGAAAGGTCCAACGTGCTAAGGGCGAGGTCAGAAGGGTGAAAACTTTTCTAGGTTCTTTTAGCATTCTTTTTTTTTTTTTTTTCTTCTGCTTTCTGCACTGCTGGATTTTAGCATCCATGAGTCATGTGGTCCTTCTGGCATCGATGTGTTTTTCTCCTGATCTCTGCCAAAAGCCCCCTGGTTAGACTTTCTGCATTTCGATGTGCTGGTGGTGGTAGTGGTGGTAGCAGTGATGTCTGGGTTGGCACCTGCCATTTAGTTTATACACAGAATTTTTTTGCTGCCTTTTTTTGAAAAACCACACAGCCAGTACAGCTGCAACAAGCACCAAGCAGAGAAGTATCACAATTACTGCTATGATAGCACCTTTAGTGGAGCTGGGACAATCCTCTCCCTCACACGGCTCCAGAGTGGGGACAGGCTTTTCTCCAAGGCCCTGGGTGAGATTTTCTTGCTCGGCTAATTCCTGGGATGATGTGTCAGTAACAACATCTGGAGCTTGTGCAGTGGTTGCTACTTGTGCTGGGGAGGCAGTTGTTTCTGCTGGTTCTGCATAAGGAGTGTGATCAGGGGGGCTGACCACCACAGAGGTCTCTGACATGGATGTTTTCAGGCTGGTTATGTCAAACAGCATCGTTGTACCAGGCTCCTGAGTCACCATTTCCAGAGGTGTGGTTGGCTGGCCCCATATGGCATCATCAGAACTTCTGCTCACACTGAAGTTCTCCAAACCGCTCGCTGATGTAAGTGGTACCAGTGTCTCTTTGGCCTCTTCATCATCAATCCCTGTTGTTGCTGCCACAATCTGTGTTAATCCTTCCTCTGGAGCTGGGCTACCATTGCCTGGTTTCCTTACTTCTACATGATTCAGCTGGTCAGTCGTGAGGACAATGTCATCTTCTGTTCCCATGGAACCATCAACTTTATCCCCCTCCTCTTCATCATCTGCTACCACTTCTTGTGTTACTGGATAACCATCTAACCACGACTCATCAGTGATGGCAACTGCATCTATCTCTGCCTTTGTGTCATTAGTTGTGAGAATGGGTCCAATGGGGAAATCCTCAGTGTCATAAAACATTTTGGCACTGGCTTCATGAAAGGCTGTCTTCACTCCAATGTGGTTATCACCTTCAGAAAAGTGTGATTTAGTGGAATCATCTGTCACTTTCTCAGATTCAGGCTCGCTGAAAGCCTCCGATGGAAACCAAAACAAGTTTTTTTGGCTTAAGAGTGACACAGGAGACTCAGTTGGTGCCCTGCTTCCTTTGTCAGAAGTGTCTGTGTCCTGAGTAACACCTCTGGCACTTGCAGTTCTTCCTTCCTCTGAACTCCTACTGATGGGAAGCTGTTCTTGCTCCTGCTCGATTTCCTCTTTGCCACTGTCATGTTCTTTCTCAACAATAGGTATTGATCTGTCATCAGGGAAGTTGTCCTCATAGTCAATGTGTGTCTCAGTTTCATCTAGAAACAGTAAAAAAAAAAAAAATCCACAAAAGCCAACATTTAATTTCTCCAGAAAAGCACTGGGCTTGTTTGACACAAGAAGCTAAGAAGAAAGGTGCAATGAGGAGTGACTTTTAGACAGGATTTTTCATTCAGTGCTATTGTTTTTTTTCAAAGGGAATGTTCCATAGTCAATATCAAAAATCAGGATGGGTGCCAATGCTAACTGCATCTGACCTTTGCAGGTTGAAAATCATACAGAAGCAACTTACTGTCCAGTTGAGAACATCCTTCAATTGCTTATTGTTCCCTCAAACCTCCATCCTTCCTGACATGACTCTTTTTATCAGATTCAAGGAAAAGTTTCATCTGATTCAAGCAAGAAATGGGTGTGGAACAAGTAGCAAAAAGTAATCAATTGCTAAATTGGACTTAAAAAAAAATCCAAACCCTTAGAAGTTTTACAGCAACTTCATCCCTTTTCAGTCAGCTTATTTTAAAGGACTATATTCATAGGAAGGTTTGGGTTGGAAGGGACCTTTCAAGGCCATCTGGTCCAACCCCCTGCAGGAAGCAGGGACATCTGCAACTAGAGCAGGTTGCTCAGAGCCCTGGACAACCTCACCTACAAGGGTTCCAGGTATGAGGCTTCTACCACCCCTCTGGGTAGTGTGGGCCAGTCTCATCACCAGAGGTGTAAAACATTTCTTCCTTCTCACTAGTCTGACTACTCAGCACCTTATATATGAGGGTTTATGTTGTTGTTTTGTTTTTAATTGTTATATTACTTTTCTTCATTGCCCTTTGTTTAGCAATGATACAGCACCTGGGGCCAGGCAAACTGAATCAAATTTCTCATTCCATGAGACCTCTTCAGAGCTGCTCAAGGAAGACCCCACCACCAAATCTGACACTGAGTTCTGCCCATCTTCATCTGAAGAAAAGAAAGCAGAATGAACCCATGACAGCAAGGATAGGAAACTGTCTCCCATGCTTAAAACCTAACACCTGGGTATCACAAGAATACTGCCTGTAATCAACTCTCAGACGTCCAGTTTTAAGAAACTAAATTGTATGAAAAAGAAAAAACAACAAATTAAAAAAAAACCAACACACACACACACAAAAAAAAATCCCAAGTGCAACAAAGGGGCAGATTCATCGTGAAGTTTGATTTAGAAATACTCCCCATGCCTCAACAGACTCACCACTCAGAGCAAAACAGACCTGACTCAAAGCATGAAACCAAATGTTTGAATTTGAATGAAATAATGCGTTGTGATTTATATTTCTTCCACTCTTCTAATGCCTCAGCTCAATGAAAAATTTTCCTAACTAGACAAGGTGGTTGATTTTCAGCTCACACAAGTTTTACTCCATAGAAAGTTGATGTAATTGCTAAGATTTATGCTGGCATTAAAAGTCCTAGAAAATAGTGCCTGGGGATATGGAAAATAAAACAAACTGAATCAGGGTGAGAATTTTTCTTTTTAAGAGAGTGTTTAGTCTTTCGTGAAGACAGTGAAGCAACAGAGCTGGCATGACAGGGGAAATGAGGAATTAATGGGAGAAGCTGTATTACAAATCAATGCATTCATAAAACCTTATCTTTTTCTGCCTTTTTACACTCAACCAGCTTTGAATCACATTTTCATCTGGGGCCCACCTCAATTTCCGAGTGAGTCACATTCTCCTTGGAGACTGCTTCCCAGACTTCTGGCAGAGACATATTTGGTCTGCTCTTCAGAAAGATCAGAAATACTGTCAAACCAGTCTGACCAAAAACACTTAGTGGTGATACAGCTCACACCAGCTCAACTTTTTGCCAGAACAGCTTAAGCGAGAACAGAATGAGTATTAGCAAAGGGTATTTTTCTTGGAGTGGGGTCCAGGTCTACCAGAAACCAAAGCAGTTAGGATGAGGAAACCCAAATGTGTGAGACAGCCTGCAGGGAGTTAATGCCTCTACGAAAGCTGTGATGTGGAAAAAAACCAACACACCTCATCTTGCATGTCCCCTCATCTCACAGCAAGGATGAGGGTGAAACTGCAGACAACAAAGGGCCTCTCTACCTCCTGGTCCCAGTGTTCTCAGCCTCCTGAGGACCCTCTAGATGCCCTCCAAAATTTCCATCTTGTTCAAAGACCATTTAACAGGTAGGGGAACCCAGCTCTGAGGGGGAAGCTTCCTGGGAGGACTCTCTTTTCTAATGCTTCCTAAAGTCTTTTCCAACAGTATTTCAGACTTTTGTTAATGACAGGAGGGTACCTCTGAATACAAAAGTGTTTTAACAACATATTTATGAAGCTCTGTATGGCTCTGGTCATCAGCATGTAGCACTTAAAATATTCAAACACAAGTCTTTGCCCCTTGTCTGTCCCTCAAGATGTTTTCTCCCTGGTACTCTCTTTGCATGGCAATGGTGCCTCCAGCCATTTCATCCTCTTACCACCCAGGCTCCTACTAGAAGTCGGTGTCTGGCACACCAGCTTCACTAAAGTGAAGTTTCTCAGGACAGTCTTTAGATGTCTATTGGATATCTATGAATGGGAACATCACAACAGGAGAGCTCAACTATTTATCAACCATGACAGTCGTCATTTGTTGAGTTTTTTGAGATCAATCATCATACCAGTCAGTCTTACCTGGATGTCTCCTGTACCTCTATTTTTGCCACTCGTTTACTTTTCAGACTACAGTCTGCTTTTCATAGATGAAGCTCTTCCCTTTCGTGCCTCTCCTGCCATGTATTTTCAGACCTTCAGAAGAATGTCCTGTGGAGCCACATCAGGAGGGAGCACATGCTCCTAGGAAAATGTGAGTCCCCAGTCTACCAGAACATATTAAGGCTTCGCTGAACCATCAGTCAAGTCTCCATCAAACCTGCTGTCTTTGGGCCTGACCCTGCATGTATAGAAATGAATCAGTGCTTTCTTAATGCTCAGCTGAGGAAAGAAAAAGCCCATTGTAGTCTAAAGAGAGGCTGAGATGGGAGCTCATTATGCGCTGCTCCTCACTGCATAAGGGAGGCTTGTTCCTGCCGACAATCAGATTGTGGCCCGGGCTGTAAAGCTGCTGTGATGTATTTTCCTATGTGATCTCCCCTATTTGTATAGTTTATAGCAAAGACTATCAACATAACTAATGTTAGCTTATGGGATGCCAGAATGAAAGCAACTATTGAGCTCTCTTACCATCAAAGGAAATACAGACCCCCTTATTCTAAAGCTTTGATTTATATGATCCTGAATCGCCTTACACAGTAATAATACTCTATTATTTCTTCTGGGCCACAATCTGATTGTNTCATGGAGTCTTGAATCACTGAGGGATTACTGAAGCTAAAATGAACATTTACAGTGGCAGAAGCTGAAATGGCAAACTTCCAAAGATGTGAAGCTCAATTAAAAGGTAAAATCCTTTCATTTTAGCCTTCCTGGGAAGCATCCAGTCCTAAAGAGCTTTTATCTCCTTCAACTTTCTATCATAATGTGAAAACAGTGACCAAACATAGAGACAGGCAAGTCAAAAAGCCTGATTTTCCACACTCTAGGATTAGTTTAATTTTTCTTCTAGATAGCATGTTGGCATCTGAGCTCTATTTTGAGTGTTGCTATTTTGGACCACCATAAAATGCCCTGCATATTTTGTGGATATATTTTTGGAGTACAGGAAATTGAAACTTGATTCGATGTAGACCATCATCATAAACATTTCTACTGTATAAAAAACATCTTTATGCTAAGAATCTCAAAGTAGTTAGAGCAAACATGAACAAGCTGGAATCTGTCTCTAAGGATGGGAAGGAAAAGTGCACGTGGATGGATTTGCCAAAGGTTGGCCAGATTTGTGAACTTAGAGCACCCCAAAGAATGATCCATTTTCCTTGGATCAGCCACACGAACACACTTAACCTCAAATCAACCACAGTACATCAGACTAAAATTGTACTGCCTTTTGTCTTTTGCAACAGCTACGAAGAGGATGTTTTTTATTCCAGCAGAAAGCCTGCTAATAGAAATAAATAACCCATCATAATTTTTAAAACTAATTCGATTTGGCAGAATCAGTTCATGCCAGATCAATACACTATGTTCAACTAATGCAACTGCTCTGTGACAGACCAGAAAAGAGAACCAAAGTTTGGCTTAACAATTGTTTTGACAGTCCATGGACATATTTCGTGGCTGATTTTATTTGTCTGTCACAAGTCTTGCTTTGAGCTCTCAGAAGGGAAAAAAAAAAGCATTCTCAAATAAGATCAAAAGCCAGAGACATTTTGTTTTGCTCTCCTCATTCAAAAAAAGAAATAAAAAAAATTAAACGGTGTTGGCTCATCATGCTCCCAGACCACATGAATGTGAATCAATACTATTCTTGAAAAATCAGAAAGCAACATTTGGAGACATGAGAATAGCTGAACCAGGCAAAAAAAGACTGGGAGCTGCAGATGAAGCTTTCAGAGCTGGTCAGTCAGCCAAATCCTCCTTACACCCAAATCAGGATGGAAACGTTAGACAAGATCTGAACTCATTCAACAAGTATCCAAGTGTTGACACTGGAGACATCCATCCCTTAGATGTGCAGAAGATATGAGCTCTCCTGCCACAAGCTTATAGCCAGAAAGCCCCACAGCAGCCAGGGAAAAAGGGTAAGCAGATTATTCTTCAGGGCAGAAACGTGACATGATTTCCCAGCCATCTCCTCTGCCCTCTCTTAGAGGAAGCAAACTCTTGAGGACACAGCCACCCATCTCACCCCCCAAAAAATTAATAATGATGTTTCTGATATGGAACCTATGGTTCATCTGGGGGAAAAAAAACCAACATCCTTTAGCTACAGTGCAGTTAATCTCTGTGCCTGCAGGACAGCCTCAGCCTGGCACATGTACCTCTGCTTCCAGACCTTACCACAATGCCAACCTCCAGGGTATGTTTTGGGAAACAACTGTGTTCTCTCCACAGAAATAGAAAAAATAATGAACTGCAAAACCCATGCATTTGCCTGTTCTCTGCTAGAGGTTGCCTTGTTGGGTTGAATTTTATTGTGTTTTCAGTGCCTTTTCATGATGAGAAACTGCAGGAAGTACTAACTATACACAGACAATTTTATCCTTCAGAAGCATCTTGATTAAAACTTACCTGGTGTGCACAATGTAGATTAATGCCATNACAGACCCCCTTATTCTAAAGCTTTGATTTATATGATCCTGAATCGCCTTACACAGTAATAATACTCTATTATTTCTTCTGGGCCTCAGACCTTCAAATGGGGCTTGGGCTTAGTATTTAGTGAGTTTGTGTTGCCATGAAAATCTTTTAAGTCAGCCATGAGCTTGATTTTTCCAGGAACAGACCGCACAACTTTTGCACTTCTTTTTGCTCACCTCCTCAGCACTTCCCTGAGCTTTCCAGCTCCCTGGATTTTAGTCTTGGTACTGAAGAGCAACCACCAAAGTAGATTCAGCTCCACTTCTTATCCCAGGAGTTGTAGCCTTGATTTATATACATTTTTAAAACAGCAACTGATTTAAAAGTGATTGCATCTTCCCTCCTATCCAGGCAGGTCTGCTTTTAAGAAGAGCCAGAACTGAAATTAATTAGTCCAAGATCAAAATCTTTCTATATTTGGTCATTGTTACATCTTACCCCAACTTCCTCCTCTGGCACACTCAAGGATCATGGAGTCTTGAATCACTGAGGGANCCAGGTCTACCAGAAACCAAAGCAGTTAGGATGAGGAAACCCAAATGTGTGAGACAGCCTGCAGGGAGTTAATGCCTCTACGAAAGCTGTGATGTGGGAGAAGTGGGTGTCCCCTCATCTTGCATGTCCCCTCATCTCACAGCAAGGATGAGGGTGAAACTGCAGACAACAAAGGGCCTCTCTACCTCCTGGTCCCAGTGTTCTCAGCCTCCTGAGGACCCTCTAGATGCCCTCCAAAATTTCCATCTTGTTCAAAGACCATTTAACAGGTAGGGGAACCCAGCTCTGAGGGGGAAGCTTCCTGGGAGGACTCTCTTTTCTAATGCTTCCTAAAGTCTTTTCCAACAGTATTTCAGACTTTTGTTAATGACAGGAGGGTACCTCTGAATACAAAAGTGTTTTAACAACATATTTATGAAGCTCTGTATGGCTCTGGTCATCAGCATGTAGCACTTAAAATATTCAAACACAAGTCTTTGCCCCTTGTCTGTCCCTCAAGATGTTTTCTCCCTGGTACTCTCTTTGCATGGCAATGGTGCCTCCAGCCATTTCATCCTCTTACCACCCAGGCTCCTACTAGAAGTCGGTGTCTGGCACACCAGCTTCACTAAAGTGAAGTTTCTCAGGACAGTCTTTAGATGTCTATTGGATATCTATGAATGGGAACATCACAACAGGAGAGCTCAACTATTTATCAACCATGACAGTCGTCATTTGTTGAGTTTTTTGAGATCAATCATCATACCAGTCAGTCTTACCTGGATGTCTCCTGTACCTCTATTTTTGCCACTCGTTTACTTTTCAGACTACAGTCTGCTTTTCATAGATGAAGCTCTTCCCTTTCGTGCCTCTCCTGCCATGTATTTTCAGACCTTCAGAAGAATGTCCTGTGGAGCCACATCAGGAGGGAGCACATGCTCCTAGGAAAATGTGAGTCCCCAGTCTACCAGAACATATTAAGGCTTCGCTGAACCATCAGTCAAGTCTCCATCAAACCTGCTGTCTTTGGGCCTGACCCTGCATGTATAGAAATGAATCAGTGCTTTCTTAATGCTCAGCTGAGGAAAGAAAAAGCCCATTGTAGTCTAAAGAGAGGCTGAGATGGGAGCTCATTATGCGCTGCTCCTCACTGCATAAGGGAGGCTTGTTCCTGCCGACAATCAGATTGTGGCCCGGGCTGTAAAGCTGCTGTGATGTATTTTCCTATGTGATCTCCCCTATTTGTATAGTTTATAGCAAAGACTATCAACATAACTAATGTTAGCTTATGGGATGCCAGAATGAAAGCAACTATTGAGCTCTCTTACCATCAAAGGAAATACAGACCCCCTTATTCTAAAGCTTTGATTTATATGATCCTGAATCGCCTTACACAGTAATAATACTCTATTATTTCTTCTGGGCCTCAGACCTTCAAATGGGGCTTGGGCTTAGTATTTAGTGAGTTTGTGTTGCCATGACAATCTTTTAAGTCAGCCATGAGCTTGATTTTTCCAGGAACAGACCGCACAACTTTTGCACTTCTTTTTGCTCACCTCCTCAGCACTTCCCTGAGCTTTCCAGCTCCCTGGATTTTAGTCTTGGTACTGAAGAGCAACCACCAAAGTAGATTCAGCTCCACTTCTTATCCCAGGAGTTGTAGCCTTGATTTATATACATTTTTAAAACAGCAACTGATTTAAAAGTGATTGCATCTTCCCTCCTATCCAGGCAGGTCTGCTTTTAAGAAGAGCCAGAACTGAAATTAATTAGTCCAAGATCAAAATCTTTCTATATTTGGTCATTGTTACATCTTACCCCAACTTCCTCCTCTGGCACACTCAAGGATCATGGAGTCTTGAATCACTGAGGGATTACTGAAGCTAAAATGAACATTTACAGTGGCAGAAGCTGAAATGGCAAACTTCCAAAGATGTGAAGCTCAATTAAAAGGTAAAATCCTTTCATTTTAGCCTTCCTGGGAAGCATCCAGTCCTAAAGAGCTTTTATCTCCTTCAACTTTCTATCATAATGTGAAAACAGTGACCAAACATAGAGACAGGCAAGTCAAAAAGCCTGATTTTCCACACTCTAGGATTAGTTTAATTTTTCTTCTAGATAGCATGTTGGCATCTGAGCTCTATTTTGAGTGTTGCTATTTTGGACCACCATAAAATGCCCTGCATATTTTGTGGATATATTTTTGGAGTACAGGAAATTGAAACTTGATTCGATGTAGACCATCATCATAAACATTTCTACTGTATAAAAAACATCTTTATGCTAAGAATCTCAAAGTAGTTAGAGCAAACATGAACAAGCTGGAATCTGTCTCTAAGGATGGGAAGGAAAAGTGCACGTGGATGGATTTGCCAAAGGTTGGCCAGATTTGTGAACTTAGAGCACCCCAAAGAATGATCCATTTTCCTTGGATCAGCCACACGAACACACTTAACCTCAAATCAACCACAGTACATCAGACTAAAATTGTACTGCCTTTTGTCTTTTGCAACAGCTACGAAGAGGATGTTTTTTATTCCAGCAGAAAGCCTGCTAATAGAAATAAATAACCCATCATAATTTTTAAAACTAATTCGATTTGGCAGAATCAGTTCATGCCAGATCAATACACTATGTTCAACTAATGCAACTGCTCTGTGACAGACCAGAAAAGAGAACCAAAGTTTGGCTTAACAATTGTTTTGACAGTCCATGGACATATTTCGTGGCTGATTTTATTTGTCTGTCACAAGTCTTGCTTTGAGCTCTCAGAAGGGAAAAAAAAAAGCATTCTCAAATAAGATCAAAAGCCAGAGACATTTTGTTTTGCTCTCCTCATTCAAAAAAAGAAATAAAAAAAATTAAACGGTGTTGGCTCATCATGCTCCCAGACCACATGAATGTGAATCAATACTATTCTTGAAAAATCAGAAAGCAACATTTGGAGACATGAGAATAGCTGAACCAGGCAAAAAAAGACTGGGAGCTGCAGATGAAGCTTTCAGAGCTGGTCAGTCAGCCAAATCCTCCTTACACCCAAATCAGGATGGAAACGTTAGACAAGATCTGAACTCATTCAACAAGTATCCAAGTGTTGACACTGGAGACATCCATCCCTTAGATGTGCAGAAGATATGAGCTCTCCTGCCACAAGCTTATAGCCAGAAAGCCCCACAGCAGCCAGGGAAAAAGGGTAAGCAGATTATTCTTCAGGGCAGAAACGTGACATGATTTCCCAGCCATCTCCTCTGCCCTCTCTTAGAGGAAGCAAACTCTTGAGGACACAGCCACCCATCTCACCCCCCAAAAAATTAATAATGATGTTTCTGATATGGAACCTATGGTTCATCTGGGGGAAAAAAAACCAACGTCCTTTAGCTACAGTGCAGTTAATCTCTGTGCCTGCAGGACAGCCTCAGCCTGGCACATGTACCTCTGCTTCCAGACCTTACCACAATGCCAACCTCCAGGGTATGTTTTGGGAAACAACTGTGTTCTCTCCACAGAAATAGAAAAAATAATGAACTGCAAAACCCATGCATTTGCCTGTTCTCTGCTAGAGGTTGCCTTGTTGGGTTGAATTTTATTGTGTTTTCAGTGCCTTTTCATGATGAGAAACTGCAGGAAGTACTAACTATACACAGACAATTTTATCCTTCAGAAGCATCTTGATTAAAACTTACCTGGTGTGCACAATGTAGATTAATGCCATTTCTAATGTACTGTTGCTGAATTCCAACACACTTCACTGTATCCAGAATCCACTTAATGTAACCCTGAAATTATTTTCTTCAGATGTGCTAATAGCCAAGTTTTGCCACATATTTTAGATGATATGTGCTATTTTTTTCACTTAATGGATGAATTTGCCAACTGTGTGGCTGCACACTTCCATCCTGGGAGCCAGAACAGACCATACCTCTTCTAACTGGATCACAACAGAAAGATGATCAAAAAGCTACTTCAAGGAACACTTAAGTGCTATATTTAGATGCTGCTAAGATGATAGTTCTTCCACTCCGTATTTACTCAGGGTGAGCAACTGGGAATGTAAAGCAGGAGCAACACTTTTTCACAACTAAGAGAACCCCCCAGTTACTGCTGCTCAGGCTGCCATTCTGCTCAGACAGCTGGGCACCAGAAGTTGTGTTAGTGCAAGGGCATGGGGAGCCCTTCACATTTCCAGTTGCTCACCCAGCACAGATGCAGAACAAGGGAGCTGTATCATCTTACCAGCCTCTAAACATAGCACTTCCCCGGGCACTGAAGTGGCTTCATGACCATCTCTCCTCTGCCATCAGCTGGCACATCCTCTGCCAACAGGGATATAAATTCTCCATTAAGTCCAGTCATTAACCTTCATGATAAGAAAGCTACTCTCATGCCTCTAAGCCCTTAAAAACCTGTGTGCATGCTGACTTCTGCAGCACTTAATAATCATTCTCCTCTCTCACTTATGGCCCTAAAACATCTGTCAACTTTAAATCTTCTAATTAAATCTTTTAATTCTTTTAATTAAATTGCTTTGTTTTGTTATTTTTCACCTAATTCTTCCTTTTTAAAAAATAATTAACCCTAATTATTAATTCTAACCAGACGTATCTGTCTTCCTGTAAAGCTCCTTTCTTAAAGCATTGTGATCAGGAGGACTGAATATACAATTATTAATTGAACACATGTTGTATTTTCTGTCACAGATCCTTCAAATGTTTGAAAAGCATGAATCAAAGGAAGCCCCTCAGCATGATGTCCACATTTACTTCACTTAAAAAATCATAATCCATGATATTACATCTGCTCCCAAGTTCCAGTGTTCATGTTTGTGATTTTACAGCCCCACTTTCCTATTTCTTTTACAAATATTTTTCTCTCCCCTGTGGCTGTGTGAAAGGCTCAGGCAAAACAGGGGAAAGAGACTATTTATCCAGGGAAAACACTGAAACACACACAACTTAAATGGCCTGATTCTTCCCCTTCCTTGCTCTGGTGTAACACATTTTAACTAACCTCAGCAAAGGAAAAAAGCAGCATCCATTTGGTGCAGATTACAGAAGATTCAGACCCACTGGGTTTTCAGATGCAGATACTCTTTTTTATCTTCTCTCCCTCCATGCTCCTCCTCTCCTCCCTGCAGTATTTCACTTACTCATCTGAACTGCTGAAATAGTTCAGAAAGATGTTGGAATTATTTTTTTTTATTTTTTTTTTTTGGTGTGTATCTCTAGGCTATTTGGATGCTTTTGAACATCTGGTCCCCTGGTGCACTGACATGGGTTGTTCCTACTAACAACAAGTTTGACCTTTTCTCATTATTACCCACTGTCTGGTGGGATATATTCATGAGTAAAAATAATTCCTTGCAAACCTCTGGGGCAATAAGGAATATATAGGTTCTGAAATGCATATGCAAGTCTGTATAGATAGCTCAGTTATCCAACATCTGCCCATTCCTTGGATTCCTTGGCTTAAAATTTATCTCTTTTGCCACAATTACCCTCCTGAAGGTGTGATAGCTTTCTGAAAAAAAGTGAGATACTTCCATGACTGTTCTTAAAAACTGAGCTTATGTTTAAACAAGGGGAAAGTTAAAAGCTTATTACAAAATTTTAACATAGAAAGGTGGATTCTCTTGAAAATTTTAAATGCAGAAGCTGTCACTATTATAATTTTCCAGAGCTTTGACATTTTGCTTTTTCTTTTTTGTTAAAAAAAAACCTGATTCCTCAAGTCCAGTTATTTGGTAAGAAAATCCACTTTCATTCCATTTAATGGAGTAAGTAGCTGTGTAGCTACTGTTGTGCTTGTAGACAAAAATCAGCTCAATCCAGCCTGGAAAATATAAAGAAGCAGGGGGTCTGCTGTGCCCTAGAGAGGTGTTGACCCCTGTCTCCATGAGGCCACAGTACCACCATGGCACCTTGTCTTTCTGTAAGGAGGATGGTGGAGTCCCCATCCCTGGAGGAGTTACAAAGCTGTGGAGTTGTGCTGAGGGACATGGTTTAGTGGTGTCCTGGCACTGCTGGGGTAATCTAGGATCTTAACAACTTTTTCCAACCTAAACCATTCTATGGATTCTATGATCCTGTGCCAGCTCAGGGGTCTCAACCTGTACCATCTCATGAAGCTGGAGGGCTGGTGAGCAGGTGCTAAAGCCAGGGGCAGCCTCAGCACATCTACAGCAAGGACAGACATTATTGGTGTGCATGCCTACAGAAAGACACTGGCTTTTCTCTGTACTTGCTCTAGGTTCCCAAAGGTGAGAACAAACACCAAGCTTTCATTCCAGTATCCTGCCCTGCAGCAACTTTGTGGCTTCAAGTGAAAACAAACACAGCAGAAGATCTACAAAACCTGCATTGTATACTCCAGCTGGTAAACAATGTCTTTGGCTCAGGAACACAGCCTGGGCATGGCTTTTGAACTGCTCAGAAAAAAATGCCTCTGCTATTTCTTGTAACATCCCTAGTAACCCCTTTCCTTGAGCAAAAAAGTATGTTGAAAAGTCACAAACCTCATCCAGTAACAGAATGAGCACATAGAAGATTATAAACAGCTGACTTCCAGAAAGGGTCTGATTCTGTTACATGCAGGTGAAGGATCTTCCCAAAGGCTAATTTCCAATAATTAAATATTTCATTCAGGTGGACTAGACCTTTAAAGGTCCATTCCAACCCAAACCACGCTAAGGTTCTACTAAAGAAAAAGGTTATCAGGGGGAAAAAACAAGGAAGATGATGGACTGGAAGGCAGGAGCTGAATGATAATCCTGGGATGACTCAGTAAACCCCTGAAATGGAGTTAGAGCATATAGGAAAAAGAAACAGAACATAAAAATTCCAGTGTTTTATTTTGAATGGCTCCTGCCCCCCCAAAAGAAACTTTATACTCATATAAGTATGAATAAATGATCCTCTGCTGTAGTTTAACGGAGATGCCCAGGGGGGTTGTAGAGTCTCCATCTCTGGAGACACTTAAGACCCTCCTGGATCTGTTCCTGGGTGACTTGGTCTAGGTGATCCTGCTCAGGCAGGGGGGTTGGACTAGATGATCTTCTAGGTCCCTTCCAGCCCCTAGTATCTGTGATTCTGTGAGATGTCTACCAATGGAGCAGCCGAGCCACTGGCACCCTCATCACCAAGACCTTCACTGTGACAACACCCACTCAGGAGACACCCCTGGAAGCCTGAAACCATCCCAGTGAGGCTACTGGTGAGCCGTGGGTGAGCTTACCTCTGACACAGGCCTGAACGTGGCCGTACCACTCGCCGCAGGAGTCGCAGAGCAGCGTGAAGGCCGTTTCCCTGCTGGCCAGCACGTAGCCCTGTGCGCAGACGTACAGCAGCTCGTCCCCCAGCTCCAAGCCCGTGTGGCCGTGCAGAGTGGCGTGGGGAAAGGAGGGAGGGTCCCCGCAGGGCTTGTCTAGAAGCAAAATGAGAAGGAGATTGTGGAGACCTGGCGGGAGTCACGGCGAGCGCTAGCGGAGCGACCCCGAGCACGCGCGCGCAACTCCAGCGTCACTGTGATTCCCACCCATCCTCACCATGCTGGCAGCTCTAACTGGGAAGGTGGATACTGGGCTGTAACTGGGGTGTTCCTGATGGGTAACAGTGAGGCATCTGGAGGGGCTTTGTTTCCAGCAAGCCAGCCCAGGGCACCAAGCTACAGCTGCCTGCCTGCGTCTACAAAGGCTCGGGTAGGTTGGAGCTGGAAAAGCAAAACCCTGGGCACAGTCACTGAACTGCAGAAAGGCTTCTGAAACTCAAGACTAACACTTCAATGTCTGCTATGCTGGAGAAAGAGGCTGAGCAATGACCCAGCCCACATTCACAGAAAGAAAAGGTCCAGATGGACACCAGTCATTTTTCTAACTCTCTCTAACCTTTCTCCAAATCAAAAGTTTCTTCCCAGATACTCAAATTTCCCCTATTTGATTTAGAGACACCCTAAAATAAATGGTGATTTGTGGTCTTTGATGTAACAACACCATGGGGTAACGTAGTTCTGCTCCCTGTGAGAATCTGAAGAGCTAAATTTATCAGGATATAAAAATCTAACAAGACATTTGATAATATTTTTGCTGGCAGCCAGGAAGCAAAAATGACTATAAACAATAACAAAACTGATTTGAGCTGTCCGTTACATGAAAGCAGCACCCAGAGGAAACAGACAACCAGCAACACCAAAGTAAACTGAACCTTTCCAGGTTTGAACAACCTTGGCTATGGTCAACAAAGTGGGTCCAGACCCAGAGAGCTTCTAGGCATTGTGGTTTCACTTCCTTCAAAAGTCTTCCTCTCTCCAAAGTGCTCCTCAAGAAGGATTTGACATCACCCCTTTTCCTCCAGATTTTTTACAGTTCCTTTTGGTATAGACATCTCTTGGTTTTAGAAAGAAAAACAAAAAAACCATAATGCAAGAACATAATTTTATCAAGAATCCAAATGGTGACAGTGTGCAGGGTTGGTACAAATAAAGGTTTCTATATTCTTTCTCAAATTTGGGATTTTCTTCCAGGGGGGTTCTAGGGGGTTGACAGCAGAAGGAAAAACAAATTCTCCACCTACCAAAGTAACTGAAGATTCAAAACCTGCTTTTGTCCTGATACAGAATAACTAAAAATAAAAAGGTACTAGCTCAGGAGTTATGGCAATTGTATGGGATAAGGGAAACCTAGGGATAGGTTTGTGTTCCAGTGCTCATCTCCAGCTTGCCTTGGTATGAAACCTGAATTCCTTAGTTGGCTCAGCAAAGACTGTGTTCCTTGGAAAGACTTTTGTTTGAAAGCTGAAAAAATGACCACCAAGATTATGCTCCTAAAGACACAGAAGGAGAAACATCTTCCAAGAGCACTCTTCTGCTTGCTGGAGTCCACTTTAGGACAGCAGCAGCACAAAGGTCTTCCAAACAACATTTCCATTGACACTAGTTCACATCCTGGGTTTTCCATGGGCAATAGTTTTGACAGAAAAGCTTTTTTCAATCTACTTTCTGCAAAAGCTCAGCCTTTCCTGCTTTTGCTCCATAGATTTTCTGGGAGATCCTTCCGAGTCGTGGCTGCAGCTTTTCCCAGCATCTACCCACTTCTGACCCAGCTACAGGTAAACACATGTTTATGTAGAAATAGGATGTGTTTGCACTGCCAGTTGTTTACCTTGTAGTGAAATTTAAATCCTATGATAAACACCCACGCTCTGTGCAACTTCTTTCAGGCCAGGCTGTTAGAAACTGCCCCATGGACCTGGCTCTCCACTTCTCAGCCAGGAACGCTGAGAAACATCTGCCACCAATTTAAGGGACACGCTACTGAAGTCAAAGCTTTGAAGTCTATTCTCCATACTGCACACATGCATACACACTGTCTGACACCTTCAGAAGTTAGTGGGAGCTGTGCACACACACTGGCAGAAAAAACAAGCTCTTGAGCCTGCACAAAGCTCAGTTTATGTACAGACTCATGGAGGCTTGGCATCTGAGGAAGTGAGGAGCAGTTAGCAGCTAATGCCTTTCCTGTGAACTGGTTGGATGAATAGATTGATGTAGATGAAAGGAATAAAAAAAAATATTTTATTGCCTCCTAGGCAGGATACAGACCCTTGCATTTCATGGACACTATTTATGTAGCTACTTCCATCAGTAAATAGGAGCTGTGTATCTGCTCTGAGGGAAGGACTGATCCCACTGCTTTATGGGACAGTTACATGTCAGAGGGCTACAGAGCCCTACTTCTTAATCCTGTGGCCAAAGGCAGCAGTAAAGTAACACATTAGTTAAATATGGCAAGCACATTCAGAAAGCACATTATAACCTTCCAGGAAAGAAAAAAGCTGAAGGGAGCTTACTGTAAAATTTGGCAAGAGATGTGGTAATGGAGAATTACGAGATCCCAAAAGAGAGATCTGGCTGATGTGTGAACAGAAAGAAAAAACAGAGAGTTTAAAGATGGTCATGGATGAACAGTATGGGGATTTTCTGACTCGCTCACATGAGACTTTGTTAGGCCATGTTTTTGCTGCAGACACAGTGACAACCGAGGACAAGGACAAGTGAAAGCTGATATCTGCAAAGACAGACTCACACTCCTCCATCCACCTTGCTGCTGTTCTCTCCTGGGTAAGACAGGAATTTCCCATGTTACAGAATCTTGTGGCTCCTTGTCCTGCTGCAGTCTCAGTTGCTATGACAATTCCTGATCAGCCTTTTGCCAAACCTGTTCTTTCTGGTACACATAAGGAAGAGACAGTGGCACAGAAGCTCAGACAGACACTCCTTGGGGCAGGCTTCAGGTTTTTGTCTGCAGCCTTTGTACCAGGACCTGACAAAGTGTGGGCTTGTTTGGAACAACAGCCTGTGCTCAGCACTGACATTCAGGCCATTTTCTTGCTGGAAGAGAGGAGGCAGGATCTGGGCCACAAAGCGTGACAGAGGGTGTGTTGGCAGCAGCCTGTCATGTAGGGGAACAGTGCTGCGCTTTATTAAGGAGACCACAGGGATTGCCTGGAGTGGAGACACTGGGAGATGGGAACTGGGCTCCTCCAGTACTCAACTCTTCATCTGGAGCACTGCTTTTCCCCTCATCTATCTAGTAAGCCAGCATATTTTCTTAGTGCTTGCTAAAACATGACCCCAGTATAAGAGCCTGATGTGCTTGACACTTGGGCTCCATCCAGCAGATCCCACCCTCTGCCTGCTTGTGTGTGAGATCACACCTCGCTCAGACCTGGAAACCTGGAATCTGGTTCAGGACATCATGACCCTTCCTGAGTTTGCTGCACAGTGAGAGTAAGGTCAAACACCTAATGGGGCTGGATCCACAGCTGACCTCCAGCAAGCAGGGCTGGACTGGGATACACAGCAAGATAGCACTGCACAGACATAAGGCAATGAAGAACATCCTCATGTCAGCACTAATTTGGCACAGACAGTCTGCTAGAGCAAGTCACTACCACAGTCAATGAAGAACTCAATATACATGGGTAGAAATCCAAATGGACTCAACCTCTGACAAGTGGGGGAGATAAGTAGCACAGCAAAGATCTAGGTGTAGAGCAGAGATAAGTTAGGGCTCCTGAGGACTCTGCTTGCAGACCAATTAGAGACTCAGCAACTATTTTTTACAAGGGACTGAATGAAGCCACCTCTTGTTAATTGAGTTAGCACATTCAGTCATGTTTGGCTTTCAGGAATCATGGCTCCTCTAAAGGGCAACTTTAATCCAAACCATGTGAAGAAAAAAGTTTGTGACAGATGATTTCTGGCCAAGAGATGACACCAGTCACTTAAAGAACACAGCACCTCTCTTCCCCAATCCAGATTCCTCCAGACACATCATCTTAAACTATAAGCACCCCATCAGAACAGCCTACAGTCAATACAAAAACCCCAACAACATAGACAAGATGCAGCCTTCAGCTTCCACACCACCTGGCAGAATTGGGAATCTACTGAAATACAATTACCTACAATTGCTACCTTAACTGTCCAGCATGCTCTGAAAGCTGACACATCTCTGACATAACACAGCCCCTGTTACAAATGCCCAATTCAGCTGAGTTTTTCCAGAGAGACCACTGGAATTTATAGGATGTCATCTCATCATTAAGAAATTGGAAAATGAAACTCTTAACACTCAGCCCTGCAAAAGAGGAGGGTGGATGTTTGTTTTTCTTCTTGATTAAAGAGACACTACAGTATATGGATTTTTTCTTTTTGGATACAAATACTGAGTACAGGGTCCAAAGAACCAAAACTCAATCACAGGCAATGTAAGTGCTGCTTTAAGCTACCAATGCTAGGATGCCAATACCTCTTTCATCAGCTAGGGCTTGTAAGAATTTATTTGTTGAAATGACATCAGCAGGTAGCTGGAAATTCACTGTCAGCTATATGCAGAGCTGGCAAAGAAAGCTGTAGCAATGAAAAAAAAGGAAAAAACTTAATCTCCACAGCACAACAAATGCAAAGAAATGGTTGAAATACGACACAAAGCAAGTTGCAGTTTGATTGCTCTTATAAACAACACAATGTATTTGCTGTAAAAAACACACTGACTTTTTTCATACTGCTGAAAAAGGCAAACTGAAATTTGTAGATAAGCCATCAAGCTTTGATGGGAATCTGGAGTCAGCAGTCATGTTTAACCAAGTTTTATTCGCATTTACACTGTATGCTACTACAAGTTGCTGCCTGTGTAGCTTTTCCAAGGTGACAGCAAATCAAAGCCTTACAGAATAGAATTCCTGCTTGTTGCCTGTAAATATCAGTGGGTCACTGAAAAAACAAACGAGTAAAACTTGGGAGCTATTAACAAAGAGATCTGTCCTTTGTTGTGTTTAAAAAAAACCCTACAAGCAAGGGAGCAGAGAAGATTATATATGTACAAAATGGAATGGTATGTGGTCCTACAGAAAAACAAGACTGGTAGCAAAAATTCCAGCTTTTTTTTTCTTGCTTTATCTATTTTATGCTTTGAGGCATTTTCCTATGAGCTTTCATAGGGAATAAATACACACTCTGTGGACTTACATGTGATACTCCATTTTCAGAGTAGACAGAATCTAATATATCTTTAGGTAATTTCTGGCACTTGGGGCTACAAGAGAAACACTGATCTCAGCAGCTCCTGAGCTGGTACAGAGATGTCTTCTGACTTTAATGGCTACATAAAACATTTGTTTATGAGAAACTGAGAGGACACATTTATCTGTACTGAAAATCTGCAGCTAAACTCACAGCATTCACAAAACTTTACAGCTACAGCTTTTCCTGTCAAACAAAACTCTTAGTACCAATTCCCTGTAGCAAAGATCACTGTGGTCCTTTTGTGTGTACAGAAAAACCATCTCAGAATTACTGCATTCTGATAGGAACTGCATTGCTTAAAAGCGATGTCCACTTTCCTAAGATTAAAAAAAAAATAAAATACCCAGGATGCTTCAAGTAAGAAACAATTCATTAATCCTAACTTAGATGTGACACTTGCATGTCTTTTTCCTTTCTGGAGCTTGCTCTTTTCATACCAGCTACAGTCAAGGCTCTGCCACCCACCTTCACTTAAGCCTTTCTATTCAAGCATCAACAGCATCCACAACTTACTATTTTCTTCCTTTCCAACAAGCATTGGCAGACTATGCTCTTCATCTTTACTGCCCCTTTACCACGAGCAGTAGTCAAGCAGAAGACAAGCATGGTTCTTTCCCCAGGAGCCAGCATCTACGTGGAAGCTCAGGCAGAGAAGGTGGAGGGGGACAGGGGAGACAAGGGCACAATGGAACAATAGTGGCCAGAGCAGTGATGTCAGCGTCCCACAGCTGAACCACCCACCGCAAGGCTGCTCTCAAGGGGGGGATGATGATGACAAAAGAAAGATTTGAAGGATGACAATGACAGGGTTTTGCAGATGTTTACAGGGAGCTGCTCCTGGATGTGAGGAGCAGCATGGAAGGAAGCACAAAGGTGCCTGTGTGCCAGCTCTAGCAAGGGGGTGACGGAGCCGGCGTCGCTCAGAGCAGCACGGAGCCCGCAGCTGATATCACGAGGGTCCCATGAGAGGATGGTCCACTCAACCTCTGGGATTTCTGACTGACTGGGTGCACAGCAAGAGTGCACCACCTCTGCCACATTCCACTTCAATCATGCTTTCATTCCCACTGCTTTGCTTGGAAATGAGATGTGAAGCCGCTGTGGACATCAGCGATCTGTTTCAGGGGTTCCCAAACTTCTCGACACAATCCTGCCTACCAGTAACAATTTAATTTGTGCCTTTAGAATCCAGCTTTGCTTATGGGTTCTGGCATTTGAATAGCAAAAAGTTTAAGCATCAACTTCAATTGGAAATAATTTGTTTTCCAGGATCATCCGTGATATATCAGAGTCCCTAGTGGACCGATCTATGCTTGTTAGCAAAATCAACCAAACCACAAAAAAAATAAAATGGAGGAAATGAAGTTATTTGCATACAAATGTTGAACACTGATAGATATGCAACTGTGTGGTGCTTTGTGGTTGCAAGCAGCTTTCTGAGTTAACCTTCAGTCATACTCAGAGTGCTGAGTATGGGAGATGCTTCAGGCATCTCAGTTATATTGGTGCCAGATATATTCTTATATCACAAGTATGTTCTGTGAACACCAAAATGGGTTCTTGCAGATAGATTAGTAGTGCTGTTTGAACTTCAAAAACTGCAGCAAAGACAAAAGGTAATGCAGTTTATTTCCTGCAACGAATGTCTGTGCAGCAGTTCACTCATTTAGCAAGAGAGAACTAGGAAGAATTCTATTCCTTAACATTCCCTCTTTGCCTCTTGGTACAGAAAAACTGAAGGCAAAAACTTTTAACGTTGCAAACCAGGGATGACTGTGCATTATTTCAATAGTATATCAGTGCTGACCTTCATCCTTTACACAAAAAGCATCATATTGGTCATTCAGAAAGGGATGGGTTTCAATTTTAACATCAATGGCTTTCACGCTCTGCTGTTTGCTGCCCGTCTTTCTGCATATAATTGTCCTAAAATAAAGAAGAAGAAGAAAAAAAATGATCAGAACTCTTCTGGAGTTGTACATGCAGGTGAAATCTGGAGAACTTTTATCACAGTAGTCAGGCTTCAGCCACAGTTTAGCTGTTTAAGGCTCAGTACATAAGGCATTCGTGTGGGAAGATCCATAGAAGAAGCCAAGGGAGAGTAGAAGTAGTTAAAAAGTGTTTGCTGTAGATCAAATCAAGGCATAGGAAGCAATAAAGAATGTTTATCTTATATTCTATAATATGTCTAAACAGCAGACCAAGTCCCAGTGTAGTAAAGGCCACATTCTGCTTGCCCTTTCCAGCAATACAGATTCCCAGTAATGGCACCTGGATAAAAATTAATAGAAAATTACAGATTTGGTCTGAAAGATTATAAATCATTAACATTTTACATTAAAAGAAAATTAAGGTTGCATGTTTAACTGCTCAAATGCTAACACAGGCAAGCTCATCAAATTCATCTGGAGCTCTTGGAAGAAAAAGTCTATTTTTTTTTCAGAGTAATTCCACACCTTTGTATACACTCCATTTCTTCTGGGTTGGTGCCTAATCCATCCTTTTGCCCTTCACAGGTTTGAACAAAGGTGATATATCTGTATTTGGCTTTCCAACTCTGTAGATGCTGAACATTGAGGAAGAGATTACTAATTCTCTCTTCTCTCAGCTGTCCTGGCTGCTTAAAACTAACAAATAGAAGACAGTTTGTTGTAGAAAACACTGGTTTTACTGTTATGCTGAAGGTCACAAAGGCTGGGAAAGTGAATTCAGCCCAAATTTTTGCAGCTGGATATTAATGGTGTGGGGTTTCTTTTTTGCAGGCAGCAGGTTTGCAGGAGTGTTGCACGGTCGGCTCTTCCAGGGAAGGCAAGACAAAAATGCTTTCCACAGAGGAATCTGTCCAGTGGAGGAAATTTATCATTTGGCACTGTGCAGTGGTTGAACTAATTTAGCTGTCAGTCTCACACTCAGTTTGGGGAATAAAATAACTGTTGACTAACTGCCCATTCCCTGAGCGTGGAAAAGAGCCAGTGGACACCCAGTATTTGATCCTGCACTTAAACACTAGAGAACAATGGATTTGCACAAGTGGGCTGAATTATGACTGTACAGCCCATCTTCCTGCTGGCATTTGTCAGCTTTTGAGCAGCTAAATGTGTAACTTTCATGTTCTTTTATTGTAAACAAGCAAAAGCAAAATGAAACAAGCCATATGGTGGTGATCACGCAGATGTACCAGAATGGCTCCTACCACACTTCTGCTCTGGAAAACATCCCCTCATCCCCTACTTAAAGCCCCTTCAGGATTTCCAATTAAGTCTGTTTCTTTTGTAAGGAAAACAACCCTGAATTTCTCAGGATTCACTTGAAGGATAATATTGCCTACACAAATATAAAATCAAAATTTTCAGAGCCTTGAAGTGACGTTAAGATGTTTTAAATGTAGTTCTCAGTAAAATTCCTTCCTACGTGGTTTAAAAATTGTTCTTCCTATCCATTTCTTTTTTTTTCCCTACAACAGACTAGACCCTGATTAACCTTCTACTTACAACTTGAATATGGATTTTCATATTAAAACCACAAACATGCTTATGTAATTCTTCTGGAATTAAGGAATTCATACCTTGCACACATACAAAAAATAGAAGAAAAAAAAAATTTAATCTATTTCATCTCATCCAACCCTACTCCTCTGCCAGTAGCTACCCACCACGAGCTCAACCCTGCAAGATTTAAACATCTCCTGTAAGCTGTTATTACCACTGCTGGAGAATTCTTCAGGAGTGCTCAGAATTTCTCAGCGGTGGGTCTAACAATTAGACCTGCAACGTTTTTTGGTATGGAAATAGTCAGTAGGAATCCAGATATGACTAAAATATATATTAAAATTGTCTCTTTTCTCAGAGCTCTTTATGTTTCCCTAAATCCTAAAATTCCAGGTTTTCATCTATAATTATTGATTTAATAAATAGCACCCTTTTGTCTTGGTTCTAAAAGGCAGGGTTTGATGCTTTTGACTTTGTTATATTATTCATTTGAACACTGGAGAATGGCTGGCAATTCACAATTCAACATATTTTAATATTTCTTCAGCAGCAGCATTGACATATGGGAAAAAGCAACCCAAAATGGTACATTTTTCCTACTCATTTTTTCAGCAACCTGCTGAGAGGTTATGGAAGTGTGTTGCTTAGTTTGTATTTTGAATTGTTGCACTGGGACATGCATCATGGTGGGGAGAATGCCACAAACTTTACACTTTTTTTTAGGGATACATCCACCTACCCAGCCATTTAGAAGACTGGAGTCATGCAGGGAATTTCAGTTCTATTCAGTGCTGTTTTTGTGCAATAACTGAACTTAAACAGACTTGGTTATCACCCAGCACACATTGTCATCTGGTACTTAGAGCAATGTATTATTTGTACCTTGCATTTAAAAAATAGATGCCATTTTACTTTATTTTCTATGAGGATCTCTTATGCAAGTAGAAGAAACACAGTGAGTTGATACTGTAGATCATCCATAATAATCCTCTAGATTTAAAACACATCGGCTTAAACACCCAAGCATCCCTAAAAATTACTCTTACCTGGCCATGACCCCACAACCACAGCACAAAAATCACATCCTATGCTAGAGGCAGTGTCAGTATTACCAGTAATGTAAAAATACAGTTGGGAAAGGAGGGGGCTTAGTGGGACAGCAGGAATTTTGGTGGTATCCTGCTGTAGGATACAATTCATCCAAGCATGAGCAATCAACAGTCTTTCCTCTGCATCTACCCTGAAAGATCAGAGGCTGGCCAAGCTGATTGTTGTTTCCCTGTGCCATGAGCCAGACATGGCATCTATCACAGGAGATAAACAAGTATATTGAATTTTCTCCAGCACAATAAAATATGAACCAGACTTCCTAGAAGCCTTCCACTTTTGCACTGGTTAGATTTTTTCTAATGTATTATATAACCAGTGAGTAATTGGTTTATCTTTTGCTTCTCCTAATTATAATTATAGCAGAAAAGCTGGCATTAATATTATTTATTCCACAATGCCACAATATGAAATTATGTGATATATACTGTTAAATATACCATAATGATATACCTGAGCCATAGTAAGGATACCTACTTTTATATATTGCATATATACATGTAAAGTGATAAATAATAAACACATCATATTGATATAAAAAAATACCAATTTTGTTTAGAGTAGTTTGCACTGATACTTCTGCTTTCCAAGATTTTATACATTCTAATTTTATACATTTCTTTTCAAAATTATTCCTAATTATGTAATACTTGAATATTTTTCAGCAAACCCAAGTTGAAACATGGAGATAACAGCTAAGTTTATATGACATAACATGATCCATCAGCACAGAAAGCAGTAGGTGGGACTGGGATGTTTTGTAGTCACTGCTTTATCTGCCAGCTGATTGTAAGTTTTATCATCTTTGCCAATAAACTCACTGAACTGAGTCAGAATGGTCTCATGATATTTATTCATAGCAATATGAATTTGTGTATGAACATACTCAGCTCAGAAGAACATCACCAGCAATGTGTTAGCTGAGGCACTGTGAAAGTCTGGTTCATAACCTAATTAGCTATAACAAACCTTCCCCTAATTAGAAAGTTGAAAACTTCATCACTTTTCCTAGTCAAGATAAATCTTCAACATCCTGTACTGAGTTTTTTTTTCATGGGTCAAGTTTACCACTTGTGTTTCAGTAACTAGGTGAGAGGGAAAAAAAAAATAAATCAGTAGTCTGGAAGCCAAAGTAGAAAATTTTTACTCTTAGTCTTTCCCTTCTGTAGTTTGGGAAACTGCAAATTATAAAGCTGGCTCTGATGAGGAATAATATATAAATGACATGTTCATGATTACCAAAGGGAAGAAAATTTCCTTGAGAAGTAATGAAGGGGAGCACAGGTGGGCTCTGGAAAGTCCATTGACTGGGAACCATAGAGGCTCATTTTGGCTGGATGCAACCCAAAGAAAGCAGCTGCTAAGTGTGACATGAAGACATTCCAACAGCAATACTGCCACTGGAAATGTCAAAAGGAGGTCTTACCCAGGCAGAACCAATATCCTTTAGATTCTTAAAAATATACACCAAAATGCAGCCTTTTGTGCTTAAAATTGTATATATGACTACTGAAATAGTAAGGCCTCTGTTCATTAAATAAATATGGCCCATTCATGCAGATTTTCAACTGTAGCCTAGTATGAAAGATTTTATAGAGCTATTTTACTATAATACTACTATGTACACATAATTTGAGCATTCTTGTGCATATGGGGGAGCTGTGTTGCTTCCTGGCTTGGACTAGTTGGGTGCTCAAGGACATGTCAAGCATCACTAGAAAATTGGGTTTACCCAATTTCTTTTTATGGGCTCCAGGTTAATCCAGAGCTTTCATAACAGATGTTATTGATTACCTACCAAAGGGTTTAAAAAAACCAAACCTGCAAAAATACTTGTTGAATGCTATTGATTTATGAAGAAGCTCAATTATCAAAGAAAAGGCTTTCAAGATAGGACAAAGCCATACAGAGATTTAAAAAAAAGAAAAAAATAAAGGAAAAAAGGGCAGGGGGGACAAAATACATTAAATTATTTTGAAAATTAGAAAATCAATCTCATCAGAAGTGGCAAGTTATAGTCCTGGTATTAGTCACTCGTGTATTTGCTAAGAATAAGCATATCCCCTTTCTGTCTTTGCTAGGGTAAACAAATTGATCACCTCTAATCACTTCTGATCATGTAAGGAGCTTTCTTGAATTGATCCTGGTCTGAACTCAACCCTTCTGAGCTTGTATGCCAGGAATTACATTGCCCTGCTGTCCTACAACATACATTGAATATGCTTTTCCTGAAAAAGTACATTTTCTACAAAACCTCTTGAAGTATTGGACAGTCTGTCTAGAAGAACCATAGCTGTCATGTTTTGCCCATGCTGTCTTCCCTGCTTGTGCTGAGAAAAGATTTGCATTCCCCCCAAAGCTGATGCAAAGTGACTCATGTCCACATAGCTCAGTGATATCATCCCTTGGAGTAAACTGTCCGTGTCCAGACATTGAATTCATGTCTCTTTTCTCAGCTTCATGTAGAAATCCCTATTCCTGAAACACAATTATGGCATTTTTTTACTCTGAGACTTTGAGGTGATTGACAAGAAACAATGAGAAGATAAAGTCATCTTCTGTGTGACATCTGTGGGGCCAGAGCATGTGCCATGGAGGCATTTCAGAGTGCAAGACCTCCTCAGACAGCTTCACAGAAATTCTAGCATTTTGAATTGGACCACGTCCTGCCAGCTGTGTCTGGATTTTTCTCTTCAAGAGAATTAATTGCCCTACCTCATCCACATGTCTGGGAGCAAATTCACATGCATTATCACCAGACAGCAGAGCACAGCTTGAAATAAAACAGAGAGCTCACCAAACTCAAACATCATTAGGGCTTATTTCTTTGCAAATAAGCAACTGGGTCTGTTATAGAATGTACACCTGGAGAGATTTCACAGGTCCAAGGGTTTACACACTCAGATGAGACTTGCAAGGGTTAGCAACTGACCCTTCTTTCATTCCTTGGATATTGCCTTCTCCCCCCACCCCCAAGAAATGTGCTGTTATGACCCTACTGCCAGGTGCTGGGCAAGTCCAATGCAATGGGCTGAAAAAGAAGTAGGTAGTCTTGTGCAATGTCATTTCTGAGTCTTATTATGACATTTCCCACTGGTGTCATCTGCAGTGAGGGCCCCATTGTGTTTGACACTGTAGAAGCATTCAATAGGAGTCAGTGCAAAACCCAAGGAGCTAACAAAAGGAAGGAAAAACAGAGATGAAGTAATTTTCCTAGCAGCAAACATCTGGTCTGTGGTCAGCCAGGAAAAGAACCCCAGTCTTCTGACTCCCACAGCAAGACTTATTCTAGCTGACTCTGCTTGCTCACTCGAGTTGTCCCCTCCAAAATAAACCCTCCAGGGACTAGGTAGGAACCAGCTCTGGGCAATTTAATGCAAAGTAACAGGTTGACAGCACTGCAAGAGGTGTGTCATATAACAGAAAGACTATGCAGAGCTTCAAAGCCCTTTTAGAAGGGTTAGATGGCTTCATTCTTTTGTAGACAAATAAGAAATGGGATAGGGAATAGGACAACTTTAGCCTTTCTCTTAATGCAAGCTGTTGAGGATGTTTACAGTTCCTAAAATAAATAGTTCTAATATCCTGTGCACAAGGTTGATCATAAGAAAAGTTGTATCATACTCACTTTCCAAATTATAAAACCCCCAGAAATGAACAGAAGATCCTACAGGACACACTGCCCAGTGCTGGAGGACTTGACATGAGGTTTGCCAGTACAACATCTGAATTCAGAAGATACCAAAGAGAGCCCTTCAGAGGACTCTGCCACCTTTTTTTCATTTCTATTCTGGCAGATCACTTGCTGGTTTTACTGACTCACTTGTCTGACATGCAAATAAGTCATAGGAGTGTCATTTTGAGTATAAATAGCTATTAGGGCTTGTCTGACAAATGAGACCTGTCTAACGACATTTCATTTCCTGAACTGTAACAATGTGCAATGCTTTATAAGTTACACATGGCAGGACTGACTTGCAAATGGTTTACTTCTGTCTGCTGGAAGTTACCCCTTGTCCTCTTCTATTTGTCAGTGGCTCTTCTCTAAAACCTCCCAAGCCCTTGGACCTTCTGGTTACATGCCCTGAGCTCTGAATTGGGTTAGTCTGAACAACTCAAAAGTGGAAAGAAAAAATACCCCTTTACACCTGTGAAGGAGAATCTGTCCCAAGCTGTGCAAACCACAAAACCACCCAGTTTGTCTCTTTGGATTTGCTGGCAGTGATATATTTAAGCAATTTCCATCCTACATCAGTTGAAGTGAACCATACTAAGAGAGGTGGAGAGAATTGGGGCTGTCAGCCTGACCTGGAGAAGGCTCCAGAGAGACCTTACTGAGGCCTTTCAGTGCCCACAGGGGCCTGTGAGGAAGATGGGGACAGACTTTTTAGCAGGGCCTGTTGTGACAGGATGAGGGATAAAGATTTTCCACTAAAAGAGCAGAGATTCAGACTAGAGATAAGGAAGAAAGTTTTACAATGAGTGTGATGAGACCCTGGCCCAGGTTGCCCAGAAGATAGTAGAAGCCCCATGCCAAGAACCATTCACTGTCAAGATTGGCTGGGGCTCTAAACAACCTGTTCCAGTTGCAGATGTCCCTGCTCCCTGCTGGACTAGATGGCCTCTATTGTCTCTTCCCACTCCAAGCATTCTATGATTCTATATTTGTCAAGATCTACTGCTTGGGCTAGCCCAGTGTGCAGAGACTCAGGTGGGTTACAGAGCACAACGTGAGCATCTCCACCAGCAGACTGGTGTCTTCTTCCACCATCATCACTCTCTGGAGAACAATGGTTTTTAACACCCTAACTAGTAGCTGGTTGCCCACCCTGTTCACTTCTGACTTAATATAGATAAGGGACAAGCACTTCTACCAGCACAGGTGAGGAGGCAACAATCACTGCAGAGGGTCAGGAGGTTGGAGTGGGCTGGGTAGCCATAACCTCATTGCAACAGAGAAATGTCCCCTTACAATCTCAAGATGAGTAACACAAGGTGTGTTCAGTGAAGAATCCTTTATTTTAGACATAATCTTCCCTACCACTGGAACCTTCTGGCCATGCTGTGAAGCAGCCTTTCCCCACTATGTGAGAATTCAAGTGTTTCTATTTACCAGTCATCTTTCAGCCTTGCTCTCACATTTCCAATCATCAAGTAAATCCCCAAAGTAATACAGAATCACAGAATGATGAGGTTGGAGGGGATCTCTGAACACCTAGTCTATTGTGAAATTCAGCTTTCTCAACAACCTCTCTACTGCATGTGCATCACCATATCTACACACATCTAAAGTCATGCCTATTTGAATATCTATTGTCTATTCAGACCCAAGTGAACACCTGAGACAGACACATGGTTTCCGTAAGCTCAGCACACTGAGGTGCTCCCAAAGTAGAGAATAATGGGGTCAGTGGGAACACTGACACTAACTCCAGCACATAGTCCTTGGCCAATGAATCCTTTAGGGCTCAGCTCTCCACTACAGGCCAGGTAAAAAGGAACCATGTTGACACAGTTCAGAAGGAAAGAGGGAAATCAGATCTGACAATATATCTTAGTTGTATAAAATAGCTGCCATTCACACATCTCAGGAAGCATTATGCTGTTGTCCTTACCCAGTGGAGCCACCAGCAAGCCATCCCACAGTGCAGCCAGAGAAAGAACAGTCCAGAACAGCCCTTTTCAGCTCTTCCACAGTTGCCAAGCGAGCACCCAGGTCAGCACAAGCCTTCTCAGCTTCAGCTAAATCCAAACCCTGAGAGTTGTTCTTGGACTCAAGTGCAAACACTTTCCCTGCAGCACCAAGAAAAGACATGTCACCATCATAGCATTGCACTCAATACATAGTCAACAAAAATATGCCAAAATATTACCAGACACTCTTCTGGCTTTTATTAAGTTCATTTTAACAAGCAACCTGCTTCTTGGAGTCAAACTCACCTTTGGTGAGTTTGACTAAAAACTAAACCAAAGGTGCACCTTTGGTTTAGTTTTTGCATGGCTAAGCCCCTATTTGTTCTTAGCCCATGAGAAGCATCTCTTGCTTCTATAGGTCTGTGCTTAAAATCTGGAAAGAAACATCACAACACACTCTCATACACACATATACAGTCAGTCAGAACTTTTCCTGTAGGCTACAGCACTGGAATTCATTACTAAGCATTTTGCAGTTATATTTATAACAACTACATCTATCAAGTAAGCACACATTGAAAAGCCAATATTGCAACCCAGTCTTCCATGTCAGAAACAGATTTATACTTCTTCTCTGAATTCAGAATGATGTAATCCTATGAAAACTCATGCCTAAATGCTCATGCAATGCCATTCTGTTTTCATATCTTCCTGGAAAGACAGAGAATTTTTATCTTAATTGAAGACTTCTTTGAATGAGCACGAGAACATATTTAGTGTAACCAAGATTTAGTGTTATTTTTCAGTTCAGTTTATTTACTTTCATTTATCTAACACTGTCAAAGTTGTAAGAGTGAAAGTTGGAGGTTTTGGCAACTGGGAACAGGGCAGTTGGGGTTTTGGCAATGAAGCTTGAGACATGACTGAGTTATGGAATAAACATATTAGCTGGATGCCTCCAGAAAAAGAAATAATTATGAGAAAAATTTAGTCCTGACATTTAAATCACCATCAGAATCTTCTTTCTACAGCTAACATCCCTCAGGATACCTTCTAAATTTCAAAGGTACAGATTGAGTTTGCTTGCAGGTGCAGGAAAACAACTTTTAAGCCCTTTTCATTCTGAAAATATCTGGAAATAATTACTGTGTCTTATTTCAAAAGCAGTGTTAGTGATTATATGAATGCATAGCTTCCATGCATCCTGAATATTCACTAGGCAGCTTCCTTCACACTCATAGGATATACTGACCAGCATCAGGAATCCTAATAAGATTGCTACTTTGGTGGCAATGCCACATGCACACAGTAAGAACTTGTCCTGACTTGGGAAAACAGCAATTTCACTCAGTGGAACCAGTGACAATAAGAAGGAGCAGGAATTCAGGAGTACCCAGAGTGATTTTCTCAGGCAGTTAACAGTAGGTGGCCAAGGAATGCAGCCCAGAAGGACAAATCAGTTTCCTAAGCACTAGGCTACATTGTCTCTTGATTCTCAACTATAATCAATACCATGAACTGCAATTAGAACAAGGGAGTAGTCACAGAGGAGGAAAAGGAAACTTCTACAGTCCTAAATACCAAAACATCAGGTTTCTTTCAAAATAATGCACATGAAATTAACAGAGGCTGCTGTTTCTGAAGCCATGAGCACTTGTAGTGAAGTATGCAGTGATATCAACAGCAAGATGATAATTTCAAGCAACCATTCCTAAATTGTGGAACAGCTTCTGTTGGTAAAGGTAAGCAGGAATTAAGTGTAATGCTTTAGAGAAGCTTTGTCCCAAATAAAAACTTGGCCACATTTCACCGTTTGACTGTCAGGATTAAGATGCATCATCAAAGCCACACAGGGCATCTGACTGAAATCATCCACATGGAGCTAACATGGCAGTAACACTTCTTTAACAGCCATGAGTTTCTCAGTTAGAAGATTTACAGAAAGGAAAATCATTAAGGATCAAGTTCCAATCTAGATATAATTAGAAGAAATTAAGTTCAGCATTTACTCTTTTTATCAATCAGTAACAATTTCATTTTTAAAGGAATTTAGTTAGCCAAGACTGAGGCTGAGACAGATTCTCTTAACAACTGGAAAGTGTTTGCTAGTACTTAAGATTAATTACCTTTTCTTATTAGAAACTACAAAGATCCTGATTTAAAACAGTCTTGTTCTTCAAAAAGGTATCTGGGATGTCCACATTATGTAGATGGGTTTCAGGGTAAGCTAGGGAGGATGCATCAGTTGGGAAAATGACAGTGAACAGTTTTATATTTTTTAGATTTCTTTTTATCACCTTGTTTAATTCCTGCACAGCTAGACTGTAGATTTCCCCAAGTAATTCCAGAGTCCAAAAATTGATGGTTGAACTAGACCATGTCTTTTCAAAAGTCATGATTCAATGACTCCAAGTAACACAGAATTTACAGCACACTTTATAGTAAACCGTTCCAATGCTTCATTACTCCACCTTATTTCCAGTTTCAAATTTTGCTAAACTCAGCTTCTAACAACTGGACTTTATTATGCTTTTGAGACCAAAGAGCATCTATAATCAGATACAGGGAGTGCAAAAAAAGGAACTCTCCAAAAATGAAACCAGTCCAAAACCTGTTTCTTTGTACTTTTAGGACTCTCAGTGGAATTAGCAGTTTTCTTGGTTACCAGGAAGACAGAGTTTGGCTAATTTATTATAATAGAATAACAGATACAACAGGAAGGTCTTCTGAGATGTATAAGCACAGTTCAAAGCCCACTGAAATGAATCCCAAGTTCTCCATATCTTCAGCAGGATTTGCATCATGCTTGAAGAACATACATAAAGCTGAATAGCTAAATATACTTGGAAATAAAGTCTCTCACAAATAGTGTAAAATGAAAGCACTTTAAGAGTGACCCCATGACATGATACTTAACTAGTTCAAAGGCTAAAACTGAATCCATTTCAACAAAATAAATGTAGTGAAAGATGTGCAATTGTAGAGTCTAATTTATTTTTGCTGAAATGTTAAAAACTTCAAATTGAGGAAAAAGAGAGCAAAGGAAGGGAAGGTCACTTCTGTACTTAANTTTGTTTCTATCTGTGTTTTAGGAGTGGTCCTGCATTAGAAATTTCACCAGTATAAACACTGCCTAGAAGAAGCCTTTCAGGTCAAACTTGAAGCACATTAACACAGCAATGTGTGGAATTTAACCATGTGGGAGTTTACAGCTCTTGCTGTATTGCTCATGATCCCAGCACAGCTAAAGTATTTACATCTTAAGAGAATCAGCCCAACACCTTTCACAAGTATTACTTTAAAATGAAAAAGGATTTAGAAGATTAAAGATTTGCTATAAACAAGAAAGTAAATCAATTTAATTTCATAACAGCATCACAGAATGGATTAAGTCCAAAACCTGTTTCTTTGTACTTTTAGGACTCTCAGTGGAATTAGCAGTTTTCTTGGTTACCAGGAAGACAGAGTTTGGCTAATTTATTATAATAGAATAACAGATACAACAGGAAGGTCTTCTGAGATGTATAAGCACAGTTCAAAGCCCACTGAAATGAATCCCAAGTTCTCCATATCTTCAGCAGGATTTGCATCATGCTTGAAGAACATACATAAAGCTGAATAGCTAAATATACTTGGAAATAAAGTCTCTCACAAATAGTGTAAAATGAAAGCACTTTAAGAGTGACCCCATGACATGATACTTAACTAGTTCAAAGGCTAAAACTGAATCCATTTCAACAAAATAAATGTAGTGAAAGATGTGCAATTGTAGAGTCTAATTTATTTTTGCTGAAATGTTAAAAACTTCAAATTGAGGAAAAAGAGAGCAAAGGAAGGGAAGGTCACTTCTGTACTTAAAGAGCAATTTCATTTCCACTTCTATGGCTGACTGTGACAATGGCCATCATTGTAATAGTGAGGGAGAAGGATTCAGTCAAACTGTACAATTAGACAAAGATTTGAGTAATTACCAGTTCTGCTTAGGGTTCATGAATGTAGAGTTTATTCCTGCAAAAAACTACAGTGAATGAGGTCTTATTTCATTCAAATTGCTTAAAACATTACATCATCAGAAAAAAAATACCAAAACTGGGAGGTCACCTTTGAGTTCCTTCTCAGATGCATTGTTTAGCTTGTTTTAATTTTCCTGCATGCTCTAGCATCCAATAGAATTGTCTGTGCATTCAGTTTTGCAACATGCAGGAATGTGCTGCATTTGCAAGGGGGAGCCTGAAATGCTGAGACACCTGCCACTCAAATTCAAGTGTCTAGAGAAAGCAAAAGGGGGAACAAAAAAAAGGTTCAAAGAAAGGCAAAGGAAAGGCTATAGGTGGTTCTTCCCCTACCTTTGACATCAGCTATATCTGGTTCTAGGTCAGAAGTACACATCTAAATCTCAAATCCCCACCTAATTGTGCCTGGCTTTTGGGATTCAGGTTCCTTCCACCTCTGCATGGTCACTCTGGCCTGACCAACACATCTTCCATGTAACTCAGATTTAGCCAACAGACCAGCTCCACTCTGGAACAGTTCATAAAGTTTTGCAATTAACACATTTCAGTTCAGCAGTGTGTTAGGGGAATGAATCACCATCATTCTCTCCTGACATGTTCTGTCTCAGAGCAAGTACTCTGCTGAGAGCTACAGTTCATACGTGTGGATATTTTAGCAGCCAAGAGAGGAAGTTCCAAAAAAAAGCAGAGGTAACTCCTCTTTGCTTGTTATTAAATAATACAAACAACATTTAAAAAAACTTTTGATAATTCTTTTGTGCCTAGTCTGTATTGTGAAATGAGTAACTTTGCCTCCAGAGCCACCTCCCCTGTAAATGCATCTTGTTTGCAAATACAGAAGCACATATAAACACAAACTGATATATACTCTTGTTTGTAAATATATCTTGGGGACAGACATGAGTAACCTGCTCTAGTGGGAGGTGCTGCTCCCCTTGACAGGGGGGTTGGAACTGAATGAGCTTTAAGTTCCCTTCCAACCCTAACAGTTCTATGATTCTATGCCATCAAAGTTGATAATTGATAGTATGTGATAGGAGTGAAGCCACATCCTAGTTCTCCTATTCCAGTGCAAATGCCAAGAGATTAGAAAACACCAAGCCCAGCATTTGCACTGGAATAATGGAGCCCAACAAGAGAACCTCTGCCACTCTCCACATCATGGGACATCAGAGCAGAAACAAACCCCTGAGGAGCCTTCTGTCCATCTGACCCGACCTTAACAGCTATGAGCAAGCACATTTCAATTGGGGAAAAAAAAACCCAAAACAAACAAAAGCCTGCAGCCAAAACAAAGCTATCTTTGATTTTGCCTGTTACCTTGCTCTTTCTGGAGTCTCACAGCACTGCAGCAATATGCACCCTGGTAAATACCAGGCAAAAGAGATCAATTAAGCTTTCAAGGCTTTACACCTCCACCAGACTTCAATGGTCTCCTGTTTTATCACCTACTCTGTCATTATTTTTGAGCAAGACAATAAAGCAGAAGTCTTCCTTAGGGAATATATTGTGACCAGTTTCAGAGGTTTGCCTATAACAGGGGCCAGTCTGAATTTCACAGGGTTTTTTTTTATACCAGGTGAATTCAAAATCCCTTCAGCAGTTTACAAGATATTTTCATTACAAATATCAAATACACACATACATACGTGTCATCCAGAATGGTCCTTTGGCACTGAAGTGACATTTGCATGTATTAGAGTAGCACAATTGCATTTTCACCTACAATTCACACAAAAAAGAAGGTTTCCTGGCTGAATCAGGCCAGAATCTGTTATGAAAGAAAGTATTAAACCTGTTTTGAACTCTCAGAACTTCAATACATAAGCCTACACCTAGTGGTAAATTTTAAAGTTCACATAAAGTGTTTTCTTCTCTATTAACATGTAAGCCAGATGGTTTATAAGACAGTGCCACAATGTGCTTGAATATTAATATTAGGAGAATATCCTGAAGAGCATGTGAAGAGAGGGCTTGCATATTTTATTTCACTTAATTGTGAAGAAAGGGAAACTGCAGTATTATTATAATGCTCTAGAACTGTAAAATACTTCTGATATTCTGCCCTTTCATCCTTAGAATTGCTTTACCATGTGTGAAGGAAATTTGACAAACTGTTGAATGGCAATTACAATCTGTCAGAAACTCTGCCACAAAATGATCTCCAATGTTTTTTGACCCTTTCTCTTAGAGGATGTCTGTTTAGGAACCAAGAAGATGCCACTAATTATATAGAAAGAATATAAATTTGGAGATGCACTTGAAAAGATAGGGGAATTCTTCAAATGAGGCATTCTTAGCAAGAGAAATAATTATCCCTGTCCTAGCCCCTCCTCTCAAGCTCTAGAGAGAACCCTCTTTCATAGGTATGCAGTTTGGTTTTTGTTTGCTTGGTTTTCCTAATTTCAGAGGCATTTTGCTAGGTAAGGAGTATTTCCTAAAATCAGAATCAGTTTTGCCTCCTGCAACACAATGGAGCTGCCTGAAATCTCCTTTATTCTTAATAAAAACTAATTTTCCTCAAAATTATGAGGCAGGGCTGTGTTGTATTAATGGTGTTTTATACAAAGTGGGAGAAACATGCAGTAATTTTCTCAGTATACTACCTTTTCATCAGCTGAAATAAATTTAGATTAAAGAGGAAAAATGCTCTCAGAACAAAAACAAGAGGTTTTGGGTTTTTTAAAATTTATATCACAAACATCAATGGTAAAGCAGTAGAGAATTAAAAAAATATATCCTGAAATGGGGAATAAATCTATCAGAGCTGGGAAAGTAAAAAAAATGTGGCCATTCACCACTGCTCTCCCAGGAAAAGACACAGTTGTTTGAAAAATCAATAGTGTTTCTGCTAAGGCAAGGCAGTCATTACTAGAGGCTTAATCATTCAAAGGGCAGTAGGCTACTGAAAACTTTCAAACGATGCAGTTCCTCAGGATTATCATCAGCAAGTAAAAAGTTCCATTTCAGAGCAGCTGGGAGCTGGTGCTTCAGCCAAACTGAGGTCCTGAGCATCCCTGGGCAGAGCAGTGCAGCTGAAGCTCACGTGCAGAAGATGAGCAGTCACCCAGCANCTAGGTAAGAAGTATTTCCTAAAATCAGAATCAGTTTTGCCTCCTGCAACACAATGGAGCTGCCTGAAATCTCCTTTATTCTTAATAAAAACTAATTTTCCTCAAAATTATGAGGCAGGGCTGTGTTGTATTAATGGTGTTTTATACAAAGTGGGAGAAACATGCAGTAATTTTCTCAGTATACTACCTTTTCATCAGCTGAAATAAATTTAGATTAAAGAGGAAAAATGCTCTCAGAACAAAAACAAGAGGTTTTGGGTTTTTTAAAATTTATATCACAAACATCAATGGTAAAGCAGTAGAGAATTAAAAAAATATATCCTGAAATGGGGAATAAATCTATCAGAGCTGGGAAAGTAAAAAAAATGTGGCCATTCACCACTGCTCTCCCAGGAAAAGACACAGTTGTTTGAAAAATCAATAGTGTTTCTGCTAAGGCAAGGCAGTCATTACTAGAGGCTTAATCATTCAAAGGGCAGTAGGCTACTGAAAACTTTCAAACGATGCAGTTCCTCAGGATTATCATCAGCAAGTAAAAAGTTCCATTTCAGAGCAGCTGGGAGCTGGTGCTTCAGCCAAACTGAGGTCCTGAGCATCCCTGGGCAGAGCAGTGCAGCTGAAGCTCACGTGCAGAAGATGAGCAGTCACCCAGCATGATGGCACTGGACAGAAAAAAGTTCTAATAGCTGATTCTTCCCTTCATGCTCAGGCTTTATTATTCTTATTTGCTCTGGAAAATTTCACTATCCTGTCATTTTGTTGTAGTAATCTCAGCCTTCTGGGATTTTATTTCCTTTCTCTGCTTAACCCCAGGGTATTTGTAGAGTCTCAAAAACCTCTGAATTGGACATTTCCTAACTCAAACTGGGGCATGTATTTCAGTTTCTTATTTAAAAAAAAATAAAGAAAAAAAGAAAAGAAAAAGTAGGGTTTGATTGATTTGTTGATGTTTTTCTGTTGTTGGTTTTTTAGTTGTTGGTTTTTTGTCCTCCAAGAACACATTTCAATGTACAGCTCAATCCAGCCACAGCAACCCAGCCCGACCTGAATGGGTGACTCACCATCAGCCTGTACAGAGATGATCTGGAGGATGAAGAAGGCAGATCCCACGCCCTGGAGAAAGGTGAGAGAGAATCTCGGAGCGCCTGGAGCCATCGCCCCGCTTGCACAGCCCCGAGCCGCAGGAACCCGGCTGCCGAGGCTTCTGCTCTCTCCTCCTCTCGCACTTTCGCAGCGGGGTCCGTGGTGATGATTTCAAGGAGCTCCTTCCCTCGGCGGGATCCTGCGTCTTGGGTTTGCACTGAAAGCGGGAGGGGTGGAAAAAGAAAGAGGGAGGGAGAGAGGAATCCTTGGCTTGGCTGGTGTGAAGGGGAGGGGAAGGGGCGGGGGGGGATGTCCAGCCAGCTGGGGCTGGGGAGAGGCTTTACCCAGCGCGGGCTGCCGGGCAGCGCACGCAGAGAGCCGGTGGGAAAAGTCACATTCCCCCGCCGGTAAATACCTAATGGATCACGGCGGGAGAAATGTCAAAGCCAGGAGGGAGAGAAAAGCAAGGGGGGGAACACGGGACACCACAAGCAACAAGCAATCCCTGTCTGAGAGAAGGGCAGCTAGAGAGCTGGCACTGGGACACAGAGTTCGAGGTCTGAGCTGTGCATCTCCAAAGGGATGGGTTGAGCTGTGGGGAGGGATTTGCTCCCTGGAACACACACAGGCATCAGGACGCTGCTGAGGGCTGCAGGTCAGGGGCTGCTGCAGCAAGAGCAACAGTCTTCAGGCAAAGGCTGAGCTCCTTTACCTGAGCAGTGAAAGGTGACAAAGGGCACAGGACCCTGGTGTCTGAGCCTCCCTGAAGATCAAGCTTGGGATGGGTTAATCCTGCTAATTCAGATCCTGTGTTTGAGTTGGGCACAAGGAACTGAAGGTTGAAGCTGGAGCTGGTCTCCATCAGCACTCCTGGTCCAGTTGACTGGTGGTCAGGTTTGGATGCTCTGGAAGCAGCTGATGGAGATTCCAGCTCTCACTAGCATCTACAGCACTGACATCTGTCCCTTATTCTCATTCATCCTGTAAACACAACTCAAAAGAAAACCCCACAAGAAGAGGAAACAGACTGGTGGTGATGCCAGGACTTACTTTGCTAAACATATAAACAGAATACTTTTGTGTTGCTGTTGGAACAGAGCAGGACTCAGAAATGTTGTTTTCGTATTCCCATCCTATTTTGCTTTGATTTCAGCTTCTTAAAATTTTTTCCCTTACAAACTCAAAGCTGGGTAAAAAGTGCTCAGTCTGCTAGAAATGGAGCCATCAGGCACAGAAGTAGGGACCTGACCCTCCTCACTGCCAGAGGCCCCAGTGTCTGACATGTCAGGGTGCTGGTAGGCAGCTGCAGACATCTTCTGATCATGATGAACCTGCTCAATGTTGGTTTCAGGCTGGCTGAAATGACTCAAGTTCAGGAGCTTCTGAACATGATATTTAAGGAAGAAAATATCAGTGGAAGATTAAAAAATACTTTTGATGAAAAAACTACATTTTGGGTGGGTATCATTTTATGAACTGGGGCAGACAATGCTCTGATCCTGGCAACTTTGAAAGAATGCTGGCCAGCTTCCCCTTCTTTGTACCCATGAATGTACACACCATCAGCTTTCAGACAGGTAGCTTTGAGTTTGGTGTTTATCCAGAGAAGAGGAATTGTAGCAGGTCTCTTCACATGGCCCTGCCAGACACAGAAAGCCAGTCACAGGCTTGGTATTTGTATTTCTTTGACTAGTGACAAAGCTAACAGCATAAAACACAGTTTTTACCCTGTAATACACCAGTAGCCCTACCCCTATGTTTAAAACCAGGGGACATGAAAAGATGAGATGTTGAATCTACTCACTTCTAGTGAGGAAAGATTCCACAAAACCAATTAAGTAGTAACAAGACACACAAACATTAAGAGAGACTGGATGGGCTCATAGCAAGAGCTCCAGGTTACCTTGACACCTCGGAGGTGATGACTTGGTTGGTCCTTTGTTGTTGCCATGAGTTTGGCCAAAGGAGTTGGAGGAAAGGGCCTTATCTTCCAGATTTTCATGTAAAATTCCAAAACCCTGTTGAATTAGTTTTGCTATAATGGGATCATTTCCTTGTGCTGATATAAAAGGAATGTTGCCAGCCTGGCTCCTGTGTTGGAAAACCTCAGCTTGTATTCTTGAGTAGAACACCTCACTGATTTTTAACAATTACAACAGAGCAGAGATATTTTTTGAAGGCACAAACAGTTCATTCAGTGATCTACATTCTTCCTGTCCTCCCTCCCATCTCAACTGTAAGTGTTGAAAGGTAAGGACACTTACCAGTCAGTAACTCCTGAGAAGTACCTCACTGCCAAACAGTTCTCCTTCTAATCACAGACGCCTAGAATGGCAGTGCACTGTGAATGAAGCACCTAGCACCTGAAGGGCATCTATATACATTTACATCTGAAATAGGCCATTCAAATTAGAGGGAGTTTTTAATACTAAATAAAACACCTAAGAAATATAAGTGAACAAAGTCATTTGAAGACAGAAACATGTGCTTTTACAATAGAGATTGTTGTATTTGGTCTCTTAATTTCTACTAGTAGGAATATCTACTTTCTGACACAAAAAATTTATATACTAGAAACATATAAGGCTCCAATTCTGCAAATTCTAACACACTATCATAAGCTTTATGAGATAAGGATCTAGAATCCCAAGGCCCTGAGCAAATAGACACTCAGAAATATTTTTGTCTCCAGCCAAGCTGGGCAGATCTTGGCAGATTTGTTGAAGTGCTGCAGATGACAAAGAATCTGGTCTTTGAAGAATGCAGGAACATCATAGGAAAGGTACTTTTCATATCAAAATCAAGCACAATAGAAATCAAGTTTCTGTTCAGAAAAAGATAGATCTCAGTCACTAAAGCATGAAATTCTATTTACCTTGCTTCTCTGCAAAATGCAACAGCATCAGATGTTGACAGTCTCCATAATTTAGCTTGAACTGAATTTAAATGGAATATAGGCTTTAGGTTTGCTTCTCATCCTAAATTTAATTATAATTCTACTATATCAGAGGTATTGATAAAGAAAAGTATACTTTTGTAGTATCATATTATTATGGGGGATGTCATGAAGTCTGCAAATCATAGAGTGGTTTGGGTGGGAAGGGACCTTTCAAGGCCATCTAGTCCAACCCCCTGCAGTGAGCAGGGACCTCTGCAACTTGTCCCCAACCTGAGGTATAGAGCATCTTAGGGATGATTTGAGCTGCTGCTAGAAACAGGACAAAAGATTATAACCTAGCTGGCCAAGCACCATATAAAGGGATCTGAAATACCTAGGAGACACTACAGCATTTACATACAAGCACTGCAGTGACTGACATCTCACAGATATGGAGCTGTGTGACTCAAAGGCAGGGTGGAGACCTTGGTAGGACTGTTCACCTATTGTACTCATGGATAGTACCCCTACTGTATACTGGGATCCAAACTTATTCTGCAGCTGTATCCAACCTAACCCCCAAAAGTCAAATGGAAAAAAAAAAAAAAAAGCAAATAAAGATTTCTTTGTTTATAAAGCATGAATTATTAAGCAACAGTAACAGAGACAAATATTTTTTGGGTGTCTGGCTGTCTGCAAAAGTAACTAGCTGCAGGGAGCTTTATTTTATTTATACAGTGTTTGCACCTAATTAAAAGTAGAAATGTGCAGAATCACCTGAATGCAATTCAGGGGGCTGGCAAAATTTAAAAAAAAAAAAGAAAAGGCATATGTCCCACTGTAGGTGGTGTGTCAAACACAGGGACCTGTGTCATGGTGCTGCTGACCCCAAGAACAAGTGTGATTCTTACACTCAGATCATGTTGTGTGGGGTCAGGCATTGTCATGAGACAAGCCATGTATAAATCATTGCCATGTGAACTGTAAAAATCACACTTCATTTCTTGAATTCAAATTCAAGAAGAGAATTAAGAGATCTGGCCATGAAATGGCAGCTACCATATTAGTGATGTACAAAATTAAGCCCATTTTTTTCCTGATGAACAGAGAAATACCAGAACATGTGGCTGGGTTTGGTTGGTGCTATTTGGCTGGGGTGACAGGGGTGATATTTTTTTACTTCCTTTTTCTAAAACCTTGCAGCAGTTTAATGGGTCCAAATTACATAGCAGTGTAAAAACTGTACTGATAGTACTGGGAACATTGTTCCCAAGAACTTGGAGCAGCAGACCTACCTGCCATCAGCTTTTCCAGTGGAAACAACATCTTGCATCTTCTCCCTTTCAATGCAAGGCTACAGGTCCTGTCAGGGAAAGCACAATATTCAAACCACAGTCACATCACTCACCAAACACCATCCACAACACCTGAACAACACTTCAATTCTTGCAGCAAGTCCCATTGTCAGGGGCCAACTGAAAGAGCTATTAAAGTGCATCTTACAAGCCACAATGACAGCTGGGGCTGGGCAACCACATTGTTTGTGTGCCAAAAATCAGTGACTGGTCCTAACAGTCTAGGAGTTAACATCAGCCACTTGAACTGGTCAGCTCCTGCAAACAGGTTGGAGTTCAGGGAAAAACTGTAATTAGTTCACCCAAAAATGCAAGGCTACCAACATTGCCACCATCAATTTTTATAGCCCAGTACAAAAATAGTGGATTATTAGCCAAAATAATCACTGAAATTATATAAATAGGTTGTTGCATTAAATTTAAACTGACATGAAAACAAGCTCTCAGTAGTGGAAACAGCCAGGATTATTTTTTTGGTATTAAAATATTTATTTTAAAAAGAAAAGTAGCATTGTCCCTCACTTGGTAAAAGAAAAATCAACACTGTGTCCTCAAAGAATTGATGGTTTTAGTTCTAGAAGTAGAAGGAAATTGGTAGTAACTCTGGATTCCTTGGCCAGCCCAGAGGTTAAACAGTGCTACTGAAGAGATGACTCTTTTTTTTTTTATAATATTGTCCTGGTTTGTAGCCCAACCCTAACCCTTGACAAATCTATAAATTACATCTTTTATTTGCAATTGAAATCGACCCCTGCCCTGAAGTTTGGAACATCTGCAGTTTGTCACAGCACAAAGAGGCTGGGAGAACTGAGGCAAAACAGAAGCTGTTTGTGTGTACGTGCACGTGTGCAGGCACACGCACACATGTGGCTGGCTGTGCTCCTGTGGGCAGAGGGGAGGGAGGGAGGCAGAAAAGGAGAAAGATTTTCCCTGCTTCTTTATTTAAGCAACTCAGGCTCTGGCAATAGGTGAGTTCCAGGCATGGATCTAACACTGCAGACCTCATCATACCTCCAGAATTAGACTTAGGCTTCCCATTTGGAAATATCTGATGTTTTTTCTAACTGCTTCATTAGCATACAATATGTTTCAGTAAATGTAAAATAAGAGATGCTCTAAAGCATGAAATGAAGCTAGCTCAATATCAGAAAAAAAAAGTTATAGAGCAGGAAGGTTAATTACTAGTGTATCTGATAAAATATTTAAACAAATAAACCAGTATTTAAATAAATATTGTTCAGTTTCAGTGGCTGAGACATTGCTGACCAAGTTACTTTACTCAAAGCCAATTTGAAATCAGCAATGAATTATTGACCAATAGGTAACACCAGAAATATGACCTTCTCATTCTGGCTTCAGCTGCAGTCACAGCATGTTATCAATCCAGCCTGTCTTGCTCTCATTTGCTCTATTTGGTGCCTTTATGAAGCACAACCAATACTAAGTCAAGCAGTCTTAGGGGAGGAGAGGTGAGTTCCTGAGAGCTTTGCACATGAGTGCAAGTGCAAATACTCTGTCCCTCTGAATGCACATAAAGAGAGATTTTATTTTTCCAGTGTTTTAACCTTCACCTTCTTTACTGGTTGGAGTTGCACCACAAGAGTAACCTCAGCTTCCCATTCAAGATTATCAGTGCTTCTAAAACGATCCTTATACTTGTCTAGCTTTGTATTCAGCCCTCAGTGAAAAGACTTCTACCCAGGTAAACTGTACAAATAACCTTATTTTAATTTGAGCTTTGCATTTTAAATGCAGGGAAAAAGAAATCCTGACATTTACCCTAGACTAAAAATGGCTCATCAATTACAACAAAGGGAAATCCAGCCTCCTGAGATACACAGTGTACTATGGAACAATAAAAAAGACAATTCTACAGCAAATAAATGGGACAGGAGTGCTGCAGGAGACAGACTAGCAAACAATACACAGAGGGGTAAAAGGGGAAGAAATTGTAAAAAATAACTGTTGCTTTTGAAGAAAGAGACAGACTTGAAAGTGTCCTGGTGAGTTAGTCCTTCAAGTTTTCTGAAAATCAGGTATCACCAATACTCTGACTAAAGAAAAGCTCACAGAAGAATTACATACCTGCTAAAGACAAGAAGCTTTCCAGATTTAATTCAGTCCTAAGAATTTGAAGAGTGATCCTCCAGCTCACCATCCTTAAGGCCCTCTAAACTTCAAGCCAACTTCACCCTCTGGAAAACACAAACATGCAGAACCTCTCAGTGGGTGGCATTTAAAAGCTTGAAAGCACCTGGTCTCCAAAGGTCCACCTGCTGCTGCCCAATTGCTTTGGCAGGGCAAATGCTTGGATAAATGCTGGCACAGCTTCAAATCATTAATTACAGACACAGAGCTACTTAGAGCCCTGATAGCTTCCTGAACCTTAAAGGAGCTGCTCCACCAAAGGATGAGTATAAGCAGAATGATATTTTCTGGCTGTTTACTTTGTCCTCCTAACTCTTCCTCCTTGTGGTTATTGCTTTTCTCCTGCTTCACTTCCATTTCCACCCTACTTTTCCTTCCTCTGCTTTCTATTGCAGCTACTAAGTTGCTGCTCCTCCTTTCCTAACTTGCTGTTTTCATGTTTTTATTCCTGTTAACTTGTTCACTTTCTCCTTTCTCTGCTGGACTACCACATCCAAATGAAAACATGAAGGGAACAAGATGAAGGGTTGCAACTCTGGTGAGCTTACTGCACATATCATGCTATTTGATCTGTGAAGCCTTAGCATATGGCTGGGGCTTGACTTCAGACAGTAAATTTTTCTCTGGAAAAGAGAAAGCTGCTTTCTAGCAAACGTGGTTTCTGAGAAAACATTATCTGAGCGTACCCTGAAGGCTAAGAAACCAAAGGCAAATAAGAGGAACCTCAAAGTGATTATTTTTAAGCCAGAAGGCAAATAAAAGGGAACTCCAAATTGATTCTTTTTAAGCCACCCTCATCATGTATGATTCTGGAACACTCGGTGCCAACAATACTGCAACAGGGATCCAGTGCAGGATTTGCCAAGGCTCAGTCTGAGCTTCCTTCATACATTTGCTTCCTCTACTACTCTTACCTATTAGTGCTAGAGTTCTAAAGACTGACTGTCAGCTAGCAAACCAGCTCTATGCACCCTGAAAACTGGTGAGAAGCAGCAGCAGGGATGGGAAAAGGGAAGAGAGGAATTTTGTAGTTACACAAGTGCAACAGTGCTCCCTGTTCTCTTATCCAAGGTATCTGGCTCCCTGGTAGGTGTCATGGCATTTCTGGGTTGATGAGCACAAGCCATACTGGAAATACCACGTGATGTGCTCCTCTCTTTGCAGCTATCACTTGATTTTTCAATTACTCTTGGGCTTGAATCCATTTATTCCACTCGAAGCTCCTCTAAAGCTGAGAAATCAGAAATTGTGGAGTCCATAAAGGAAATAGCATACAAAGAATAAAAACAGCTATTTACAATTATAGTGACTGGGGTTTTTCCAAGAAATTCTGATTCTGTGTATTCCTTTGCCCATGTTTTTTCAGTTTCTGTGGTGGATAGTTTGATGGATCTGAACTGGAATTATGCTCAACACAGAAGAGGTAGAAACAAGTGCAGGAGCCTTGGCAGGGCTGCTGTTGGCTCTTTATTGGTGGTGAGGATATGGAGACTCATCCACAGTGTAGTTCAGGACATGGTGAGTTAGGGCTTAATGGCTAAGCATGAGAATCAGCAATTCCCATAAAAACTGAACCTGACACAAGAGGTACATGGGTGTATTGCAGAGAGGTGTGTCTGCTATGAATATACATCCAGCAGGTCTAGGGAGGTTCTCCTCCCCTTCTACTGTGCTCTTGTGAAACTACACCTGGAATATTGTGTCCATTTTTGGGCTCCCCAACTCAAGAGAGACATGGATCGACTGGAGATTCCAACAGAGGCTACAAGGATGATTAAGGGACTTGAGCATCTCCCCTATGAAGAAAGACTGAGAGAACTGAGGCTGTTTAGTCTTGAGAGGAGAAGACTTGAGAGGGGATCTTATTAGTGTCTATAAATATCTGAGAGGTGGGTGTCAAATAGAAGAATCCAATCTCTTCTCTGTAATGCCCAGTAGTAGGACAAGAAATAATGGGTATAAACTTGAGCATAGAAGGTTCCACCTCAACATGAGGAGAAACTTCTTTACTGTGAAGGTAACAGAGCCTGGAACAGGCTGCTCAGAGAGGCTGTGGGGTCTCCTTCTCTGGAGATTTTTAAAACCTACCTGGATCTGTTGCTGTGTGGCCTGTCCTGGGTGATCCTGCTTTGGCAGGAGGGTTGGACTTTATGATCTCCAGAGGTCCCTTCCACCCCCCACCATTCTATGATTCTATGTACATCATGAGGCAGCTGCAATTTCTCAAGTCTCAGTGATGCTAGGAGAAGAATATAGGTTCAGGTTCACCTTTCCAGAAGGGCATCAAGATCTTTCTTCATGTTGACAACACCCCAATCCTTCTCTATCTCCTTCCTGAACCTTCTTGCAATTTTGAAGCTTTCATGTTACTGGGTATAAAGATAAAACAGACTCTAAACTCATCCTGGCTCTTTTGTGAACTGAGAGGGAGATGAGGTGCTGACTATCAGCAGTGAGAGCTGGGGCTGTGTGGTGTGCTTAGGTGCTGGCAGAAACTGGCTTTTGAAGCAGCATCTTTTTGCAAGTCAAAGGGTCTCAGAGATAGAGCCAAACCCTTCAAAAAATTCCTGACTGTACCGTTCATTTGTCCAGTTCATAAATCTGCCTCTCTGTTCTTCAAAGTGCCAAAAGCTATCTAGCCAGACATCCAGCTTTTATAAGACAGTCTAACAAGCTGTCTGGCTCAATTAGTTGAATTCAGATGGTGCTCCAGATTTTCAGTCAGCAGACCACTTTGTAAGGAAAATATCTCCTCGTAGACCCCGTTCCCTTCCGGTACTGGGAGCTTAATCTACCATGTTACAGTTCTAATATGTTTGGGTTTTTTTTTTTCCACTGAACCACAAGAAAAAGCTCTGCAGTCTGTCCACACACCACACTTTCAGATCCTTGATTCCTCAGCCTTTTTCTCTTGGCCTTCTTCACTATAAGTGGTAGAAGTGATACTTTATGTTGTCTGGTTGTGCATAATACAACATGATAGAAAAAAAAAAAAAAAGAAAAGAAAAATAGCTGCATATTTGGTTATGACTGAGAAATTCTGAGTACAGAAGTACTCTTTGGGATTTCTTCAGCCTGAGCTCACTCTGTTCTTGAATAATCCTTTAACAGGCTGTTCTGTATGATCAAGGATGTAAATGGCCCCACAGAAGCTGGACTCTGTTACCAAGTTAAACTATCTGTGGTTATATCTAATGGCTGGTTCCATTATAACTTCAACTAAAAAGCCAGTACAGATCAGCTGAACAGAAGCAGTCCTTATAAAAGCACAGTTGGGGCTTTTAACCAATAAAGAGTTCATCACTAAAACGACAAATTTGTTGTGATGCCTCTTTCTAAACAATGATAATATTTAAGGGATTTTTTTTCCTAGCTGCCCAATTAACCTGATTTTTCAGGTTTTGCCATTGTCAGACAGAATACCTGCTGAGATTCTCTTTCTCTCCCTGTAGACAAGAGGTAGAGATGTTTTCTCCTCCCTGCATTTCTACTCTTCACCACTAGTGGCTTCAGCAGCGTTCCCACTGGCACTTCGGTGATCCCTCCTAAGTGCTGGAGGCATCTGTAACACAGCCACACAGACAAGACTTTAAGAAACAGAACCCACCCAGAAACCTGAAAAACTGGAGACTCAATGTGAATTGTTCCCCAAGCACAACACAACTCGTCATCCTATAAGAAGAAAAAATGAGAGAAGAAAAGCTATTTTTAAACCAGTTGCATTGACTTCAACCTATTTTAGAGCAGGCCTTATTTTCAGAAACTTCTCAAGTTAATATGCTCTTTTATGAGAGATAAACATCAGGATTATGTGCAAAGATGTTGGCACAGTAACACATACAGTGGAACAATTCTCAAAATACTAGTCATTATTCTCAATTATGCTTTCTATTTGATTGTTAAAAGCCAAACCTGTTGACCCAGCAATATACACTTGGCTTTGCAGCCACTGCTGCTGCTTAGTAATGTCTTGGGAAATCCTATGCCTTTGAAAGTCTATGCAAGTCATCTAAAAGGAGCCAACGTTAACACTCGGGCTGAATTAGAAAATAGGAAAATACACAAAGTAAGTAGTTTAAGGACAAAGTTGTTTCTAGCTAAAATCAAGTCTTGATTCACAGTGACATTATGAAAACACTGAACTGTACATTAAAATTCCTAAACATCACTGCTATTCACAACAGGCCAATGCAAACATTCGTTACTTCCGTGTCCGAGAGTGAATTTGTAAGTTAGGAAAATGATGTCAGTATAAAAGAATTCCAAACTAATTTTATCTGATTGGCAAATGAGTTCAAGTACTGAGATACTAAATAAATATTTGACAGCCCCATTCCATAGTATAATTTATTTCACATATGCACCAAATTAAAAAGAAAGCTTTTCTAAACTGCCAGCAATTTCCAGGCCAACCACGGATCAGGATGGTGGTGATGGCTGCCATGGTGTCATGGTAGAGCACCTCCTTCCTTGCAAAGGTCACCAGAGTTTCCAGCAAATAATCAAAACCACAAGGCAGAGATCAGTACAGTAGGTCCACTTTTGTCACACATGTGACAAGGAATTTAAATTTCTACCCTGAGTGTTTTGGCTGATGGGGGGAGGAGGAAACTGCTGAGTGCCTGACCTGGCAACTGGTCAGTAGGGCTACTACTGTCAGAAAGGAGTTCAGAGTTTTCTTAGCAATGGGTATTGCTGGGAATAAATCATTCCAGCATGACAGGGCTGTTGTTAAGCCCCTATTTAAATCCATGCAGTGTCTCAATGAGTGTGTGGAAATGTGTTATTTAGACAACGACCAATACTCACAGGCAGCTGGTGGCACAGGGAGAGGCACAGGAGGTATGCAAGAGCTAGCAGATGTGATGCACAGACCCAGAGCTCAGAAACCCTTTCAAAGAGGAAAGAAATACAGTGGGCACCCTTTGTCAGCTGTATGATGAACTGGAAGTTGCAGAGGAGCTACACTTCCAGCTCCTCACAGGTTTGGAAGATGGTAGGTCTCTTCTGTGCTTCCCACTAAAGCCAAATTTCTACAACAAGCTCAGTTATTTAAGACTCAAGCAAAGAAGGGAGAGGTTCATGTCATGACAAGGATACAGAGCTGCACTTTTAANAAAAAAAAAAAAAAGAAAAGAAAAATAGCTGCATATTTGGTTATGACTGAGAAATTCTGAGTACAGAAGTACTCTTTGGGATTTCTTCAGCCTGAGCTCACTCTGTTCTTGAATAATCCTTTAACAGGCTGTTCTGTATGATCAAGGATGTAAATGGCCCCACAGAAGCTGGACTCTGTTACCAAGTTAAACTATCTGTGGTTATATCTAATGGCTGGTTCCATTATAACTTCAACTAAAAAGCCAGTACAGATCAGCTGAACAGAAGCAGTCCTTATAAAAGCACAGTTGGGGCTTTTAACCAATAAAGAGTTCATCACTAAAACGACAAATTTGTTGTGATGCCTCTTTCTAAACAATGATAATATTTAAGGGATTTTTTTTCCTAGCTGCCCAATTAACCTGATTTTTCAGGTTTTGCCATTGTCAGACAGAATACCTGCTGAGATTCTCTTTCTCTCCCTGTAGACAAGAGGTAGAGATGTTTTCTCCTCCCTGCATTTCTACTCTTCACCACTAGTGGCTTCAGCAGCGTTCCCACTGGCACTTCGGTGATCCCTCCTAAGTGCTGGAGGCATCTGTAACACAGCCACACAGACAAGACTTTAAGAAACAGAACCCACCCAGAAACCTGAAAAACTGGAGACTCAATGTGAATTGTTCCCCAAGCACAACACAACTCGTCATCCTATAAGAAGAAAAAATGAGAGAAGAAAAGCTATTTTTAAACCAGTTGCATTGACTTCAACCTATTTTAGAGCAGGCCTTATTTTCAGAAACTTCTCAAGTTAATATGCTCTTTTATGAGAGATAAACATCAGGATTATGTGCAAAGATGTTGGCACAGTAACACATACAGTGGAACAATTCTCAAAATACTAGTCATTATTCTCAATTATGCTTTCTATTTGATTGTTAAAAGCCAAACCTGTTGACCCAGCAATATACACTTGGCTTTGCAGCCACTGCTGCTGCTTAGTAATGTCTTGGGAAATCCTATGCCTTTGAAAGTCTATGCAAGTCATCTAAAAGGAGCCAACGTTAACACTCGGGCTGAATTAGAAAATAGGAAAATACACAAAGTAAGTAGTTTAAGGACAAAGTTGTTTCTAGCTAAAATCAAGTCTTGATTCACAGTGACATTATGAAAACACTGAACTGTACATTAAAATTCCTAAACATCACTGCTATTCACAACAGGCCAATGCAAACATTCGTTACTTCCGTGTCCGAGAGTGAATTTGTAAGTTAGGAAAATGATGTCAGTATAAAAGAATTCCAAACTAATTTTATCTGATTGGCAAATGAGTTCAAGTACTGAGATACTAAATAAATATTTGACAGCCCCATTCCATAGTATAATTTATTTCACATATGCACCAAATTAAAAAGAAAGCTTTTCTAAACTGCCAGCAATTTCCAGGCCAACCACGGATCAGGATGGTGGTGATGGCTGCCATGGTGTCATGGTAGAGCACCTCCTTCCTTGCAAAGGTCACCAGAGTTTCCAGCAAATAATCAAAACCACAAGGCAGAGATCAGTACAGTAGGTCCACTTTTGTCACACATGTGACAAGGAATTTAAATTTCTACCCTGAGTGTTTTGGCTGATGGGGGGAGGAGGAAACTGCTGAGTGCCTGACCTGGCAACTGGTCAGTAGGGCTACTACTGTCAGAAAGGAGTTCAGAGTTTTCTTAGCAATGGGTATTGCTGGGAATAAATCATTCCAGCATGACAGGGCTGTTGTTAAGCCCCTATTTAAATCCATGCAGTGTCTCAATGAGTGTGTGGAAATGTGTTATTTAGACAACGACCAATACTCACAGGCAGCTGGTGGCACAGGGAGAGGCACAGGAGGTATGCAAGAGCTAGCAGATGTGATGCACAGACCCAGAGCTCAGAAACCCTTTCAAAGAGGAAAGAAATACAGTGGGCACCCTTTGTCAGCTGTATGATGAACTGGAAGTTGCAGAGGAGCTACACTTCCAGCTCCTCACAGGTTTGGAAGATGGTAGGTCTCTTCTGTGCTTCCCACTAAAGCCAAATTTCTACAACAAGCTCAGTTATTTAAGACTCAAGCAAAGAAGGGAGAGGTTCATGTCATGACAAGGATACAGAGCTGCACTTTTAATGTTGTAATTGTGGAGACATATAATTGACCTGGTTTAGATCTTGCTAGGGTCAAAGAACTGGAATTCCCTCAAATTGAGACACTATTGCACAGAATTTGTATTTAAAACCCCAGAGAGACAATAAACACCTGGAGAGTTCAGCTGGTTTATATCACAGAGGACTTATTAAGGGCAAGGTTCATAACTTATTATGAGAAAATATAGGTAACACTTATCTCAAATGGAAGCCTTACCTTTATGCTGTACCATATGCTTTTAAAATACTACAGTGTACATGCTGCTACAATTATTCAGGTGTTAACTGCAAACCAAAAAGTAGTCAGTAATAGTTACACTTACAAAACAATCAAAAAATGGGTGATTTTTCCCCATTACAACAAAAGGAGGAAAGGTGTAGGCATCTATTTACCAAAATAATTTAAAAAAGCAGCAAAATGGAAATTAAAGCTCGATTTATATGGTGAGATTTAATTCAGAAAAGCAATTTTCTTTCTTTTTTTATAGTAGACTTTATGTTTCCCACTTCATTCTCTTCCATAACTTAAAGAAACCTGGAATATCTACTGATTAGCCCACAAATCATGAAACCTTACCTAATATGCCATTAAAATCCTTGAACTATTAAAAGGAAAATGAATACAGACTGTATTGGAGGTTCTACCTCCATTTTCACCCTCAAACAATTCCTATCACATGTGAGTATAGGTGCTCTTGGCCCCTTGATGTTCTTTGGTCATGTCCACAGGGTCCATTTCTTTCTAGAGAGTGTTAATACAGAAAAATGGCTTTGTTGTGAGGCTTTAGTAGCACAATACAGAGCCTGTGTGGCACACTGGCATTGTTCTGGAGGAAAAGCATTACCTGCACATAAGCTGTGTCATTAAATAAACTATTTGGGAGATTAGAAAGAGGGAAAGAGAGAAAAAAATAAATAGTAGCTCTGAAAGCAAATAGGAAATCAACATTTTATCTTCCTCAGCTTACAGTGCCACATAATTACTCACGTGAAGTAGCTGTTCCCTTTATTTATCACTGCAAAATAAACTCTCTTTGTGCTCATGTATGTTCTGTAATACATTAAATCCAATTCACAGATATTGAAACACCAGAAAAAAACCCCAACATTTTGTATCAACAGGCAGGAGAAGTCAGTTGACTCACAGGTCAGTAGCTACCCAGTCACCTACTAGCTTTGTTTCCAAACTTCAGAAGTCTCAAAGTCTTCTTTTGCCACTTCTGTTCTAGCCCAAATGTCCACACACAGATGCTACACATGAGATCCTCTGGGTGAGTAGATTTGCCCTCAGGACAGGGCACAGACTCAATACATCTGTTAGGTTTGCAGATGTTTAAAAAGCTATTTGAAGATGGGTTTAGGTCATTTCACGTCTATTTTGTAGCAGAAATTTGGACTACCTGTATTATTTCAAACTACAGGGAAATTAACAACTGTTAATTGAAGAGTATCTCTAAGAATATGAATGTGAGGCATCTTAAGTGACTACAGAATTGTTTAATAACATTGCAATTAAGCAGCTAGTGAGAGGCCAAATTATGTCAGCCTAAATTGGTGACATTCAATTAAATGTAGCACAGCTACACCCAAGTCTGACCACACTTGGTTTGAGCTGAAGTGCAGCACAGCCTGACATCAGACTAGGTTAAGTGACAGTCCAGAGCTGACTTACTCTTTGGTTACTATAAAATTGTCAGAAAACACCTTATTTTTGTTAGGAAAGGAACTGAATAAAGGCAATAAATATTTTTCACCACAGTAATTTGCTGGTTTCAGTGTAACACTACTGAAACTGTTAGTAGGTGAAAGATTTTAACGAGGGAAGGCAATTGCTCTGCTCTTCTTTCTGTGCTCTTTAATTACACTGACTTTCTTCCAGCTCTTCCTCAGGCATCACCTCCTACTATGACCCTAGTGCAGTGCTGTGTTGTCTGTAAAACTGGGCTGGTTTCTCCTCTGGCCCTTTTCTGAGTGTAGGCTTTAGCTTCCTGATGATCTGCCCAGTGCCTGGAGAAGGGTTTGTTTTGAAACGAGGTTGGTTTACCACCCTGTGCTGTAAATCCACTCTAAACAGCACAAACACATATGTTGGTTTGGCTTAGCCATGGCTTTCAAACCCCCAGTGTTATGCTCCAGTAAATTTTACCACAGAACCTTTGCAACAGGCTCATTCCACCCACCCAAAGCCTAATCCTCTACAAAAATCTGCTCACACAAACTTCTTGCTTCCCAGGATCATTTTCTAGTTGGTTTCTGTAACACGGAGTGGTCATTCTTGCTGTCAAGTGTCATTTTCATCTGGAAAGGGTAAAAAGACAAGCAAAGAAAAACAAGGAATTCTGCAAAAATAAAGAGGGATAAAGCAACTGGAACCAAAAATGTTAGTTCTTTAGTGATTTCAGATTTCGTGGCATGCAATGATGGTGAGAAATTAAAGCTTCTCAAACTCTTCCTCAGTTGAGGAAGTGCAAATGATGGGATTAAAGTGCTTGCTGAGGGAAATTAATCTTATTTTCCTTCCTTCATTTCCTTTATTCCTGAAAAGTTCTTGTCCACTAGAAAATTAAACCAGGATCATAATACATGCACCAAAGAAGTATGTATTGCACTGGATAACCTCCATGAAAGCAGAGAGCATATCACTGATTTCTAGAAATCCCTTGGGATTGCTTGACTGTTTCTATTTTCTATTTTGCTTCTGTATGAAGTATAATTAAAAGGGAAAAAAAAAAAGAAATTCACAGTATGAATTCTTGAACTAATTTCATGGCTGTCAGTAGAATTACAGTGGAGATTAATTTAGTTCTGTGACTGTCAAGGATAGAAGCTGTTGTAGTAAAAATATGGATTTTTTTCATGGTGTTCCTTTATTTTCCTGGTAATGAAAATGGAGTGTTTATGGATCCATATATTCACATCCAATCTGAAATAAGTATGATTCACCCTTCATAATTATTATTCTCTTCACTAATGTGCAGATCAAGAGAGGTGACCCTGCCCCTATACTCTGCCCTGGTGAGGCCTCACCAGTGTCCAGCTCTGGAGCCCCCAGCACACAAAGGGCAGGGGAGAGTCACAAAAATGACCAGAGGCTGGAGCAGCTCTGCTGTGGAGACAGGCTGAGAGAGCTGGGGTAGTTCAGCCTGGGAAAAAGGAGGCTCTGGGGAGACCTTAGAGCACCTTCCAGCACCTGCAAGGGGCCTATGAGGAAGCAGGGGAGGGTCTGTTCAGAAGGGTTTGTAGTGACAGGACAAGGGGCAATGGCTTTCAGCTGGAAAAGGGGAGATTTAGGTTAGACATTAGGAAAAAGTTCTTTAATATGAGGGTGATGGATCACTCTGGGCTGCCCAGAGAGGTGGTGGAGGCCCCATCCCTGGAGACATTCAAGGCCAGACCTGATGAGGCTCTGAGCAACCTGAGCTAGTTAGAGATCACACTTGGAAGCATAGAATCATAGACTTGTCTGGTTGGAAGGGACCTTAAAGCTCATCCAGTTCCAAGCCCCTGCCATGGCAGAGACACCTCCCACTGGAGCAGGTTGCTCAGAGCCCCATCCAGCCTGGCCTGAGAAACTGCCAAGGATGGGGCTGCCCCCACCTCTCTGGGCACCCTGGGCCAGGCTCTCACCACCCTCCTGGGGAAGAAATTATTTCCCATGTCTGATTTGAATCCCCCCAGCTCTAGTTTTAATCCATTTCCTCCCATCCTGTCACTGCCCAACAGACTAAAAAGTCCCTCCCCAGCTTTCCTGGAGCCCCTGCAGATCCTGGGAGCCACAAGAAGGTCCCTGGAACCTTCTCTTCTCCAGGCTGAGGAACCCCAACTCTCTCAGCCTGTCCTCACAGGAGCTGCTCCAGCCTCTGCCCATCCTCCTGGCCCTTCTCTGGACACCTTCCAGCCCCTCCAGATCTTTCTTGTAGTAGGGGTGTCCCTTCTTATTGCAGGGGGTTGGACTAGGTGACCTGTAGAGGTCCCTTCCCACCCAAAGCATTTTATGATTCTACAATTCTTTTACCACAGAAAACTGAAGGGTTGCCACTAGGACTTTGTCACCATTTGATGGAAACCAATCTGAAAGTTATTTTTACATCTCATCTATTCAACATTTAAAATAGACTTCCTACATGAAAATGCAGAGATTATGGAAATTCCTTAGAAATATGGTCTTGGCCTTGTTTTTGCATGTTTTTCTATGTCGTTGCACACTTTTTTGGATATGCTGCAATATTTCCAATCAGCCACTGGTAATAGGTTTAGCAGTTGTTTCAACCTCCCTCAAAATTCCTGTTCTCAGGTTATTCCATAGGAGGAAATTTAGGGACCCATCTGCAAAGTCCTGCTACCCAAAGCAGTGCCATTAACACTCCTTGGGAAAGCACAGCAGCAAGTTCACCTAGGAGAGGGACCTTTCAAGGCCATCTAGTCCATCCTCCTGCAGGAAGCAGGGACATCTGCACCTAGAGCAGGTTGTTCTGAGCCCCAACCCAACCTCACCTGGGATGGTGCCAGGGATGGGGCTTCTATCTGAGCAACCAGTGACAGGGTTTCACCACCCTCAGCATAAACATTTTCAACCTTTTCTTTACTCTAATCTCCTCTCTTTTAGTTTCAAAACATCACCCCTCCTGCTGTCACAACAGGCCCTGCCTAAAACACTGTCCCCAACCTTCTGCCAGACTCCCTTTGTTTTGCTTTGCCTATATAATGGTGTTTACATCTCGAGGTATCTAACTTCAGGTTCCTTATGCAGTCTATAGGGAGCAGATGCATTCTCAGCTTCTCACAGGTCATTATAAAGGGAATCTGTTCTCCCCATATTCATCCCCATAGATGCCTACAACTCCTTTGTGTCCAAAGCTATGCATTGAAGCAACAGAATACAAACCAAAACAAAAGCATCCAGTTCAGAGGGTAATTTGGGAAGGAATCATCACTGAGACCATCCAGAAGACTGTATAAAATAGGCATCTATGCTATCTCTCCATTTACATTCCCTACTGTGCTCCAACCATTTGTGGTGAGCCAGCTGAGAACCTCTCTGCACTGAAGTCAAATCCAGAGTCCAGTGTTTCACAGTGTTTCCTGATTCAAAGAAACAAGCACATTTCTGACATTTAAGAAATACATGGTAATGGAAATGGCAGACCCATGAAATATCTGTTCTGTTAAATAGCAGCATGTATTCCAGGGTTAGAGAAAGCAGACACCCTGCCAAGGCCTTCAACCACAACCATTTTCATTCTCCATTTAAAATTCTACTATTTATCTTCTTTTCTGCTTTTATCCAATAAATCTCTAANTTATGATTCTACAATTCTTTTACCACAGAAAACTGAAGGGTTGCCACTAGGACTTTGTCACCATTTGATGGAAACCAATCTGAAAGTTATTTTTACATCTCATCTATTCAACATTTAAAATAGACTTCCTACATGAAAATGCAGAGATTATGGAAATTCCTTAGAAATATGGTCTTGGCCTTGTTTTTGCATGTTTTTCTATGTCGTTGCACACTTTTTTGGATATGCTGCAATATTTCCAATCAGCCACTGGTAATAGGTTTAGCAGTTGTTTCAACCTCCCTCAAAATTCCTGTTCTCAGGTTATTCCATAGGAGGAAATTTAGGGACCCATCTGCAAAGTCCTGCTACCCAAAGCAGTGCCATTAACACTCCTTGGGAAAGCACAGCAGCAAGTTCACCTAGGAGAGGGACCTTTCAAGGCCATCTAGTCCATCCTCCTGCAGGAAGCAGGGACATCTGCACCTAGAGCAGGTTGTTCTGAGCCCCAACCCAACCTCACCTGGGATGGTGCCAGGGATGGGGCTTCTATCTGAGCAACCAGTGACAGGGTTTCACCACCCTCAGCATAAACATTTTCAACCTTTTCTTTACTCTAATCTCCTCTCTTTTAGTTTCAAAACATCACCCCTCCTGCTGTCACAACAGGCCCTGCCTAAAACACTGTCCCCAACCTTCTGCCAGACTCCCTTTGTTTTGCTTTGCCTATATAATGGTGTTTACATCTCGAGGTATCTAACTTCAGGTTCCTTATGCAGTCTATAGGGAGCAGATGCATTCTCAGCTTCTCACAGGTCATTATAAAGGGAATCTGTTCTCCCCATATTCATCCCCATAGATGCCTACAACTCCTTTGTGTCCAAAGCTATGCATTGAAGCAACAGAATACAAACCAAAACAAAAGCATCCAGTTCAGAGGGTAATTTGGGAAGGAATCATCACTGAGACCATCCAGAAGACTGTATAAAATAGGCATCTATGCTATCTCTCCATTTACATTCCCTACTGTGCTCCAACCATTTGTGGTGAGCCAGCTGAGAACCTCTCTGCACTGAAGTCAAATCCAGAGTCCAGTGTTTCACAGTGTTTCCTGATTCAAAGAAACAAGCACATTTCTGACATTTAAGAAATACATGGTAATGGAAATGGCAGACCCATGAAATATCTGTTCTGTTAAATAGCAGCATGTATTCCAGGGTTAGAGAAAGCAGACACCCTGCCAAGGCCTTCAACCACAACCATTTTCATTCTCCATTTAAAATTCTACTATTTATCTTCTTTTCTGCTTTTATCCAATAAATCTCTAATCCAGTTTCTACCTGCTAGGACAACACAGAGGCAGGGATTTTTCATTTATCTAACAACTTGCTATATTAAAAGGCTTTTCTGTCATGGTTGCAAACTAACATTATTAGAAAATTCCAAAGACAGAATGTACAGCATAGAAGGGGTTTATCAAACTGCAGCACTGTTGGATGATACCACACACTTCATTTAAACTCAGATCCAGGCTGCTAAAATTTAACAGTAACTTGAGTGCAACAATCTGAAAAGTTTTGGCTGGTACATTAATGTCAATAAATAAACATATGTTCCCCCAAAACACAAAGCCCAAGGGAAAATCTTTGCAAAAATATTTGTATCTTTCAGTGAGTGGCTTACAAATGTCTGCAAACAAAACAGGAGAAAGCAAAAAGCACAGCAGCAGTACAGTGTTTGAATTATTTCATCCCAGTTACCCTCTCCTATAGGTATCCATCACTGTTTCTGCCATCCTAAGATGCTGCATGTGAATGCAACACATGGGGACTAAGTCAAGGAAGTATTTCAATAAAACAGTGAGTTTTATTGACATTTAGTTTGACCCAGGCAGAAGCACAGACAAACCCTACTCTGCTTGTGAACTTAAAGCTTTGTTTTCATTTGCAACCACACAAATCTTACTGCAGTGACTTTTTATTCCACTCATGTTGAGTTAAATGTTTTTTTCAACATAGCCCTAAGCCAGATACACCAGGCTCCTGAGGAAGCCACACACAGTCACACTGCTCCCAGTAGCAGTCTGTACCACCTGGGATGTTCATCCCTAGCTGAGCACAGCTGAAAGATGGATAGAACAGCAGTTAATACGTACTTTTATCTGGAATCTAAGTCAACATTTCAACTGCTAATTTGTTTTCCCAAACAAGTACTTTCTAAGGGCAAATGTGATAGAAATTTCAGTACTTACTTAAACAAGAAATTAAATTAAAAATGCCTTCACAAAGCTCCTTCTGCATGGCAGATGACAGTGTGCTCTGAAGAGCACTTTAAATGTACCACGGTAGAAAAAGTACATTTAGAGATAATTCTGGAGCTGGACACAGAGGGACTGACAGCAGCTCTCAGCCCCCGCTGTGCAAACAGATCCTAATTTGGCTAATTACCCCGATCTCTTCATCAAACACCACTTGTATTTTGCATTGAAATTAAAAAACAATATATATATCTCATGTGATAGTCACTTTTTTTTTTTTTTCTAATGTGAACCAATAGAATTTAGAAACTGATGTTCTGGGCCTTCTGCAATTCAGCTGAACATGTCTAAATTGTTGATACATATTTCACATTTCTGAGGCTTTCCTCCCTCCCATACAAAGCAGATCGAGTCTATGAACCGGGTCATTCTCCAAAAGCTGGAGAGATGCTGGATTCAGAGATGTGCCAATAAATGGTATGTGCATGTACCAGCTATTTCCATGTGGGTTCTGAGAAAGGACACTTTTGTAAGAAAGTATTTTTTGCTCTTAATCAAAGCAGAATGTTTCATTCCTTAAAGGAATGAACGCAGCCTGTTCCAAAGAGCAAACTCCTGTTATTCTACAACAGTCACTTCTGTTTCTTAGAAATCCAGAGGACTGAATCAACAAAAGACAATACCTGCTGGCATCGCTTTCTCTCCCCAATTTTTCCCTGTCTCCTCAGGTTTGCGTGTGGTGGTGTGACTGCAGAACAGATATGAGTGTGCTATTAACTATATTGTATTTGGCTTTGCAGGTGGTTTTACACAGAGCCCTCTCAGGAGCAAGCTGTGCTTTTACTGACAGCACACGTCGCTCCAAAGCACTTGGCTCTGACAGACTGGCCTTTGTGGAGTCTTCTGTGGCTATTTAAGATGTTATCATCCCCCATTATCTACACGTGTGGTTGCAACAGGGATGACTGTGCACCCTGGCTGCAGCCCCTCCAGTTTAGAATCACAGAATCATTTGAGCTGGAAGAGACCTTTAAGTTCCTCGAGTTCAACCATTCCCCCAGCCCTGCCAGGTCACAACTAAACCACATCCCTCAGCACCACATCTCCACGGCTCTGAAACCCGTCTAGGGGTGGGGACTCCACCCTGCCCTGGGCAGCCTGGGCCAGGCCTGGACAACCCTCCCAGAGAAGAAATCCTGTCCAACCTCAATGTCTCCTGGTGCAACATGAGGCCACTTCTTGTTCTATCACCGGTTCCTCGGGAGAAGTGACTGATCCCACCTGGACACGACCTCCTTGTAATATTTACAAGCAAATACTCCTTCGTAAAGCAGTTACATCGGAGTAGACGCCTCACCAGCAGCCGCAGGGCAGTGCTACACCTGCAACAGCAACACCCAGCACATACCAGGCTTCAGGAGGGCAGGCAGGAGGGACTGGCGAAGCCGGGCAGCCGCTTAGTGAGCAAGCAGGCTACCGGGCTCACTGCTGTGGGCGACCAATGCCTTCCCCTCGGCGGCTGAGCGCGAACCGCCGCGCTCCCGAGCCCCAGCCCTTCCCGCCTCCACCTGAGGCGGCCGGAGCGGGGCGGCCCACGAGCGCAGGGGCGGGGCCGGTCACGTGGGGCGGCGGCAGCGGCCCCCGACCCCGCCCCTCGGCC